>JAFIRS010004758.1:0-75299 GCA_018342105.1 Gonioctena quinquepunctata
TGGAATGAATACTTCGACAAGTTGTTACTTACCAACCAATCATTGTCCAATGGAATTAATTGGTGCCTACTTTTATGAATACTTCGTAAAAATTAAATACTTCGACAAGTTCTTACGTACCAATCAATCACTGCCCACTCAACTTAATTGGTACCTACTTTCATAAACGCGCGACAGGCTTTTTGAAACCAATTAATTCAACAAAAAATAATTAAATCTTTGTCAGCGATGACTTAAACTTATTTTATACGTTTTAGTACACGGCTTGAATGAAAGCTTGCCTTCAAAAAGGTTTTTAATTAGTTATTTGAGAGTTCTCATTTACATTCTAGTCGGATGATTGTTAAACAAAAACTCCCAAAATTATTTTGCTACGTGGAGACCATTTGACAACTATACTCAATGAGATATTTCGCGGTATTTTTAATTATTATAATCTATTAATTATTTGGAAAAAAAGTGGAATTTTTTTCATCAAAATTAATTTTTATTACTATCTTAAGATATGAAAAAGCTATTGAGAAACATTCGACTTATATTTTTGTCGTTATTTGTTTAAACAATTTTTCTTAAATTAATTATTTTTTTTTAAAATAAATTCCATTTCATATGTTATAAAACATTATGATTGGAAAAAAAATCACTTACATTTTTTTTTCAGTTGTTCATGAAAGTTTATTTTTTATTGTTTAAACCAAATATAAAAAAAAATGTTTTTGCCTTAAAATTAATAATTTGCGATTTTCTACAAGATACATAGAATATTCATCATGATGAACAATTTGTTATGAATAATTGTCGAAAATATTTATATTTTTTAGATAAAAAAATTAAAATAAAAACACCCATATGCAATGAATTGTGAAAAAAACTTTTTCACAGCATTTTTCATTTTGGTATCATTCAAAAATCAAAGCGACCATTTGGTGTGTTTATTTATTAACGGCTTCATCTTCTAAACTATTAGAGATACGGTAATGGAAATCCGGAACGATTTTATGGAGAAAAAAAAACAAGTTTGAAAGTATATGGTTCCTTTTGTATTTTTCGATTTTTCATGACTAATATCCTATCAACTATTGAAGATACAGCAATAGACCTCCAAGACAATTTCATTGAGTCAAATATCTACAATAAAATTGGACCAAACGAATAATTCCAATAGTTTAAAAAATATATGCATACCCCGTTTTATTTTATTTTCTCATTTAGATTTTCATATTTATATCTGATTTTTTTATTAAGTGATATAAGTTAAATATAATATTATTTAAACTCATAGAAATTCATCCTGTGTCAAGTAATCATAAATTATAGTGAAAACTGTTGTCTTTTGTAAATCGTTCCTTCTCCGATTCCTTATACTTGGTTTCGGTCAAAGTTCTACCTCATTGTCGTTTCGGAAGTTTCAACGGCAGTGGATGCGATGAAAAATTGATTTGGGAAACAAACGTTTTTGCCTCAATAATTCATAATAGTTCTCAATCAGGAATGAATGGAATTTGTCACCTTACATGTCTGAAAATAGAATTATTCAATTAGGACAATCTTGTAGAGGGGCAAATAATTTTTTTTCCTTTCTCTATCTACTCAAAATATTTTCCTTGAATTTTTGGGGATTGTAACATTCTTGGACGGTGGTAAAACCATCCATCTCGGTTTTTCCACAAGGGAAAAATATTCCATTATTGGTGTTCCTTCCTTTCCCACCAATATATGCAGGTTGTTGGCTTCATAGAGGAATGCCTTGTTGTCAAGCAGAATTATTCTTACGGCTCTGTGCAAATATATTCTAGTCAACAGGAGCTTTTTACGTCAAATTCTTTTCGCATTCTCCGAATATTATGATTGAGGTGTCATTCGATTCGGAATGGCATGTAGATAGTTTTCGAGAAAATGCTAAGGCTGGTTGCAAAAATTGCAAAAGTTATAAACAATTAAGTGAAAAAAGGGGGTTTGGTTTTTCGCCAATATCTCAAAAACTATTGGAGATAATTCAAATTTGAAAAAAAAGGGAATTTCCTGAAAAAAAAGTCCCAACTCCCGGAACAGTAGGACCAATATTTATAATTTTCCCAGAGGGTTGAAAATACACCCGAAAACGGGTACTCCGGCTTGCGCAAGCCACGCCCCCTTCGGAACTTTAATGAATGAATATAAAAAATTCAGGCACCTGCAGGATAGATCAATGATCCGTGATCCAAAAATTTTTATCGCGATTTTTCAATAAGTTATCCTTTAGTTACTTAACAATTTTTTGTAGCACGAACATTAACATTGAAGTGCGATAATTTTGAATATTAATCTGAAATTTTTTTCTCTCGTGGAGCTATTTTTCAGAAAATCAAAAAATTTATAATTTTCGTTTTGTTATTACCAATTTACTAAGGTGAAAAATTATAAAGCTTCATTAAACATTGAAAAAAACTTTTTTTTTATAATATTATTATTGATCCGTTTTCTCATGATCAGAAGCCACTTAAAAATGATTTTCAGTAATTTTTATCTCCTATTGTTTAAAAAATTGTTATAAACGAATGCGTTGTTTATGAGATCATTTAAAAAATTTTTTTGGTAACATAACCTCTGAAATAATTATGATTAAAAAAAAAAATATTTCTTAAAAAAAAATTATGCTTAAAACGCATTTTTAAAAATTTTTTTCCATAAAATAAGGAACCATTTTTTTTAAATCATTATTTATCTTGGTCCTGGATATTGAAAAAAAAATCGATTATTATTTAAATTTCCATTGTTTATTCAATAAACAATTTGTTTTAAACAAATGAATTATCTCTTTGTATTTTTTTTTCTTTTTCTACTTAAAAAAACAAAAACAACTATGTATTCATATTTTTTATTGAACTTTCAATTTTCTGTTCTCTTTCATTTCACCACTCTGACCTGGTTTTTTATGTTCAATTTTATTATAACTTTTTAACTAATGGAATACAAAAAAAAATTCGGGACTTATTTATTTTTCATTAACTAAACAACAAATTAAGCCAAAATTTGAAGCTCTCACTCAATTATTTATTTAATTTATACCATTTGTTTATAAAAATAATCTTTCAGAAAAAAAATTTTTCCACTTTTATGTCTAAATATCTTATAAATCAATATAACTATGACCATACAACTCATGTAACTTTTTATCTAACGTATATTTATCAACAATTTTAGCTTATAAATATTAGTTTTGCTCGGTTATTTTTTTAATTGTGAATAAAAATAAGTTAAAAAAAAAATTTTCTCCAAGTTTATTAGCCTAAGCATCTCAGTAACTGAAAATTAATTAGAAGTGTTATTTAATTCAACTGAGTTTATTTATAAAATCTTGTTTACAAATAATATAAGGTATTTTTTTAATTATATTTTACATCAAATTTTTTTTTGAGAACATTTTTTAGTTGGTGGCTTATAGTCTTCAGCATCATCCCCTTGATTTGTTTCAAGATTATCTTAATTTTCTTCACCCCCTAATGAAGTTTTACTGTGATTTATCATAGTATTAGTTGCTTTTTGCTTGATTCGCACAGTTGGCAAAGTACTCAACAGATTTTCACAGATGAAACAAGTCCATATTCCCAAGAAAATAACGTTAGTTATGATATTCACAATGTAATAACTTTTGAACGATGCGTAATGTTCGAATGTCGACTTAAGACTAAATTTGTGAACATCTACAAACTGTAAAGATATTCTCTTGGTCAGGTATATGAACGATAACTTACACCCTTCGAAAATATGAGCAGATGTTTCTAGCAGGTAACAAGAAATTGGTGTGAAGTTATCCATAGATTTCTAGCCACACATGCTGACGTAGTGGAAAATTAAAATCTGTGGCTGGGTAACATATTTATCAGTACCCGGACTAAAAATCTGTGGCCGGAAATATTCAACAAACATGTGATCTGGAATTCAACAGCTTTCGATGTCATCATGATATCAGTCGATATGAAACCTGGAAATGTCAATTCATATTATGAAAGGGACCTCTTAAGATGACGTCACTTTTCTCGGAAATGAATTTTCTGCACTAACAGACTTTTTAAATTTTTTGGGATCGCGTCAGTTCTTCACAACCTTCGTCAAATCAGTACCACAAGAGGTGCGTTCATGAAAATCATAAGAATTATAGAATTTCAGGTTGATTACCGTAATGGAATCGTTTTTCTTGTCACCCTTACAGTTTTCGAGAAAATGATATTTTTATCGCGTATTCTTTACACTCCTCGTAAAATCAGAACCACAAAATGTGCGTTCACGAAACTCATACTGAATATGAAGAATTTGATGATGTTCATCGTAGTGAAATCGTTTTTCTTGTCACCCTCAAGTTTTCGAAAAATGTTTTTTTTCAATTCTTTACACCCCTCGTAAAATCAGAAACCCAAGATGTGTGCGTTCATGAAAATCATACGAATTATAGAGAATTTCATGCTGATTACGAGGGGTGTAGAGAATTGTTGTTACGCTATAAAAATATCATTTTCTAGAAAACTGTAAGGGTGACAAAACGATTTCACTACAGTGAACAACATCAAATGCGTTATATTTGGTATGATTTTCATGGACGCACATATTGTGGTTTGGATTTTACAAGCGGTGTAAAGAATTGTTGTTACCCATAAAAAAATCATTTTCTCGAAAACTGTAAAAGGAAAACGTTTCCATACTGTAAACATTCAACTACGTTAATCAACATTGAATTCTCTATAATTTGATGACTTTCATGAACGCACATTTGGGTTCTGATTTTACGAGGTATGTAAAGAATTGACGATGCATAATAAAAACAATCATTTTCTCGAAAACTGTGAGGGTGACAAAAAAAATATTCTAGTTTGGCAATCAGCATGAAATTCTCTATAATTCGTATGATTTTCATTAACGCACATCTTGGGTTTCTGATTTTACGAGGGATGGAAAGAGTTGACGATGCCCGATAAAAAAATTATTTTCTCGAAAACTGTGAGGGTGACAGGGAAAACGATTTCACTACGTTAAACATCATCAAATTCTGCATAGTTGGCATGAGTTTCGTGAACGCACATCTCGTGTTTCTGATTTAACGAAGGGTGTAAAGAATTGACGATGCTCGATAAAAAAATCATTTTCTCGAAAACTGTGAGGGTGACAGAGAAAACGATTTCACTACGGTAAACAACATCAAATTCTCAATGATTGGTATGATTGTCATGAACGCACATTTTGGGGTTCGGATTTTACGAGGGGTATAAAGAATTGTTGTTACTCGATATAAAAATCATTTTCTCGAAAACTGTGGGGGTGACAAGAAAAACGATTCCATTACGGTAATCAACCTGAAATTCTATAATTCTTATAATATTCATGAACGCACCTCTTGTGGTACTGTTTTAACGAAGGGTGTTAAGAACTGACGCAATCCCCATTGAAAAAATCATTTGATCAAAAAGTCTGTTAGTGACAGAAACATTTCCGTAGAAAAGTGACGTCATCTTAAGAGGTCCCTTTCATAATATGAATAGACATGATCCCAGGTTTCATATCGTCTGATATCATGATGATATCGAAAGCTGTTGAATTCCAGATCACATATGTATGTTGAATCTTTCCGGACACAGATTTTTAGTCCGGGTGCTGATAAATATGTAACCCAGCCACATATTTTAATTTTCCACTACGTCATCATGTGTGGCTGGAAATCTATGGATAACTTCACACCAATAGGTATTCAGCAAGTAGAAAACCGGAATCCACAGATACTTTCGAGAATGAGAAATATTTCCTAGCTGCTAATAGAAATTTGAACAAAGCAAATTAGATTTTAATAGAACGAATCCTTAAATAACCATTAGTAATTAGTCGTAGGCATGCGGGTCAATTATAGACTAATGACGTCTGGTCAATTATAGACTAATGACGTCTTAATGAAGATCAGGATGAATGTGCATAAAATCTTTAGATCTTTGATGAATAACTGTAACTAAACATCAAAGATTCTATTATTTCAGTTTATTTTCCAAAAAAACAATTAGGTCATTAAAAACTTTTCAGCATAATCTAGAAGAATCAAGAAAATTAAAATCAATAATAATTGGTTATTTTCGGAACAATAAATTGATAAAAAAATAATAAGTAATTTAAGATATATTGTTAAAAAATATTACATAATTAGAAAAGGAAAAAAAATTCTGAAAGATTATTTTTATAAACAAATGGTATAAATTAATAAATAATTGAGTGAGAGTTCAACTTTTGGCTTAATTTGTTGTTTAATTAATAAAGAATAAATGGGTCTCGAATTTTTTCCTTTATCTCCATTAGTTAAAAAGTTATAATAAAATTAAACATAAAAACCAGTCAGAGTGGGAAATAAAAGAAAGAAAATTGAAAGTTCAAAAAAAAAAAATATATTTTTTTTAATAATACATGGTTGTTTTTGTTTTTTTAGTGAAAATGAAAAAAAATACAAATAGATAATTCCTTTGTTTATAACAATCTGTTTATTAAATAAACAATGGAAATTTAAATAATTATCGATTTTTTTTAATATCAAAGACCACGATGAATAATGATTGAAAAAAATGGTTCCTTAATTTTTATAACAAGCGGTAAAAAAAATTGTTATTTAACAAATGCGTTTTAAAGCAATACATTTTTTTTTTAGAAACGGTTTTTTAAGTCATAATTATTATCAAAGATTATGTTATAATTTTTTTTTTCAAATTATCTCATAAAAAATTTTTTAAAAATTTTTAAAAAGGAAAAAAACATCATTTTTGAGTAGCTTCTGATCATGAGAAATCGGATCAATAATACTATTATAAAATAAAGTTTTTTTCAATGTTTAATGAAGCTTTATAATTTTTCACCTTAGTAAATTGTTAGTAACAAAACGAAAATTAACAATTTCTTGATTTTCCCAACGGAAATCTATTCTAAGACCTTTGAAAAATAGCTCCACGAAAGGAAAAAATTCTCAGATTAATAGTTTAACAATTAACGCACTTGCAATGTTCGTGCTACAAAAAATTGTCAATTAACTAATGGATAACTTATTGAAAAATCGCGATAAAAATGTTTGGATCACGGATTATTGTTCATTGATCTATCCTGCAGGCCCCTGAATTTTTTCAATTTTTAATTTTCTTATTTAATAAGTTTAAATAATATTCATTCATTAAAGGTCCCAAGGGGGCGTGGCTTGGGCAAGCCGGAGTACCCGTTTTCGGGCGTATTTTCAACCCTCTGGGAAAATTATAAATATTGGTCCTACAGTTCCGGGAGTTGGGACTTTTTTTAGAAATTTCCTCCTTAAATTTGAATTATCTCGAATCGTTTTTGAGATATTGGCGAAAAACCAAACCCCCTTATTTTTTTCACTTAATCGTTTATAACTATTGCAATTTTCGCGAGCGGCCTTAGCATTTTCTCAAAAACTATCTACATGCCATTCCGAATCGAATGAACCTCAATCATAATTTTCGGAGAGGAAAAAAATTTGACCTAAAAAGCACTTGTTGACTAGACTAATAGTGACCTCTGCTATGCATTCGATAACTTCAGGATATTATAGCAGTTATCTATTTGTCACAGCAAGCAATGCGCAATATTTTTCTGGAAATTTTGTGGCTTATCTTATTAAATTTTCTGAAGTTTTGAAAGTAATTTTTCGTGAAAGAACTATATTTATTGGTAGGATTTCTGAGTTATTGCCTTCCAAAACTCAAAATATAAATTTTTAATACATAAATATCGTCCACGAAAAATGATAAATCTTCTGGAACGGCAAATTGATTTATTTTTCAAAGCTGAAACTTTGATATGCATTTCTTCTCATCATAACTTAACACAATGGTAGAAATGCTCATTTTGACCCCAACATGATGTGACAAAATTTCATCAGAATTTAACTACCTAATTGCCATTTTCATGAAAAATTTAATGTCCCTACTGGATTGATTTCTTCTATAATTTGGTAGATAAGTTCAGCCATTTCCCAAAAGCTTTTTCTATGAACCCATAACTCCCCTCTAGATTACTTCAGAGAGCTCATATTCATTTTAAAAATAAAGATGTATGAGAGGAAAAAACCCCCAATTTATAAAAGTTTCGTAATTAGAAGAGTCGATAATAGGCAAATGATAAAGAATGCTACGTACTTTCAAAGATCCTAGGTTGACATTTGAACCCACAATATTTCGAACTTTTTAGACCCGATATGAAGGGGTGAAAAATGTTTGTTTATTTTTTTTCTGAGAATATTCAATTAAATATAACGAAAAGCATCAATAATGAAAAGGTTGATTGTATGAAAGTCCGACAGAAAAAGTAATTGATCAACCTTTTCTACTAAACACGCATCAAAGTATAAAGCATTCATTTCACAAATCGGTCTGCATTATTTTATTCTACTTCTCAAATTGAAATTAAATTCATGTTGAAAAGGGAAACATTCTCAATTGAATATTGATAGAAAGATTTTTCAGTGAATTGAAAAATCCACGATTAAAATGAAGTTATTTTTTGTGAATGTCCAACAGAAAACAACTACTTCCGCTAACAGCTGGACATTGAACTCATCTGATAGATATTCTGAAAGGCTATCAAAGCAAAATCTGAGATTGAAATTTGCATTTTCATTCAGAAGTTATTTGATTTTCTATTCAGTCCTAATTGAACTCATAAGATAATGAGGCAGATTTCCAAAAGAGTATTACCAGAAATCATTCGTAATTACCAGAGACTCATTCATAGTTTCAATAATTTTGGACGAAAGATCTATTCATTTCGATATCAGAAGACTCGAAATGGAACATTAAAAATGCTCACTTTGCAAAGATGGAAAAAAAATGATTAAACTTTTCCATCTTTGCAAAGTGAGATTGCTTCTGAAAATGTGTTTCCATTTCTTCCGGTCTTCCTGATGATCGTGGAAGCGTGAAATAGATTTTCGTCGACAAAAATGTATTGAAGACCTAGTGAATGCGATGTCTCTCCTGCGTTAATGTTACGAATGATTTCTGGTCAGTACTCTCTTTTGGAAAACATTCTTCTTTGCCTCATTCATCTTTATGAGTTCTTAATTAGGACTGGAATAGAAAATCAAATAACTATCTGAATGAAAATGCAAATTTTCAATTTCAGATTTTGCTTTTGAGTTAGGGCCTCTTCAGAATATCTATCAGATGTAGTTCAATGTCCAGCGTGGCTTTAGCCGGGGAAGTAGTTGTTTCTGTTGGACATTCACAAAAAATAACTTCATTTTAATCGTGGATTTTTCAATTCACTGAAAAATCTTTCTATCAATATTCAATTGAGAATGTTTCTCTTTTCAACATGAATACCCCACAAGAGGTTATCTTGACGATGGAAGATAGTGACTAGAGTTTATCTTTCAGTCGCAGATGATTCCACATCTGATTTTATGAACATCCCGTTTATATTTTCAACAAATTAAATTAATTCCTTTTTTGCATAAGCATGATTATGGTGGATTTATTAAAAAAATATCATCTAGACACCGAAACTGCCATTTTGGTATAGGACTGCAAATGGCTATCTTGGTTCGGTGTTCATAAATTGAAGGCTACTTTGGATTCAAAATTTCTGTATACTATACCAATTACTAAATAAAATATGGATGAATACTCACCTATAAAACCGGAACACATTTTCCACGCACACGTTTGAACCCTTCTCTACACTTTACATTTATCACGATGGGATTTACTACGGTGTCTGGCTCGTTGGATCCTTCAGCGTATGAATCAAATTCATAATCATACCCAATAACACCCAAAAAACCCACCAAAAAGACAAAAATCACAAGACCTTTCCACATTGTAGTTCTTTCAATGATAACCTGTTATTGGGTGTTTACAATTCGTTAATCAAGTTAAATCCACAGGACACGCGTTTCCTAAACTGAGAAAAGGGTATTTTTGTATTGAAAAAAAAACATACTTATTGGGTAATCTTACCAGGTGTAGAATTTTGTAGTGGAAGGTCTTCTCTCGACGGTGTCTGGTCTTGTTCTCTCCTTGCCATCGGCTAGTGGTGGCCCTTAGGCCTAATGCTTCGGGCGATCATGGGCGCCGACTTGGGAGTGGAATTAGTCATGCCCCCCACCTTGAAAGAGTGGTCTTTCAACACAGCTTCAGCGGGAAAAACTTCGTGGGGCGGAGGCAGAGGACACAGGTTGGAGATGGCTCTCCGAATATCCCCTTTATCGGTACGTAGAGTGGGAGTGGCAACACGTGGGATACCATCGGAATCAGGATCCAATTGGGTAACCCTACCGAGCTTCCATTGTAAAGGGCTCAGGTTGGACTCGTCGATCAAAACCAAATCATCAACCTTCAGCTGGAACTTGTTTTCTCTCCATTTTTGTCGGCCTTGGAGTTTCGAGACGTACTCAACTGACACCAGTGTGAAAACAGCCACGAATTTCTAGCCACGAATTTACCGAGATATACCGCGTCGATAAACTCGTGGCTGATCGATGTAACTGGTATGACACCACAATTAAAAACGTGGCTCAGCCACGAATTTGTGGCTGAAGACAAAATTGTACTGGCCATGAATTTTATTTCATGGGTAATGAATCAAATATTGGGTTGCATCAGCATACAGTCTCATACAAATTTTACTTAATTTCTAATGTTATTGTGATTGCAAATCTTCGAAAATTCAGAATCATTGAGGTAGTTGTGAGGGAAAAATACCATCCCGATATTTTTTTATTATTCTGAGGTTAATGAAATAGAAAAGTATAAGAAAATATTATTGAACTCTGCGAATTATTCCGACAAAAATGTCATTGAAAAGCACTGTGAATAATTAGATCAATACCATCAAATATTTTGCCGAGCAAAAATGTACACTGAATAAATCTATTTCTCTATATCAAAGTATTGAATGGGTCAAATCTGAAATATATAACAGAACTTTTCGCGATGAAACACCTAATATAACTCTGGGCAAGAATTAGCCTCATTCGAAAATGCGAAAACATATAAAAAAAGCAAATTTAAAAAAATCCTATAGAGTTGACCGTAGGACTTTTCTCGCGATTTTTTTGGTTGGAATGATACTTGGAGAGGCGGTTATCAAAACTTAATACACAAATAATTTTGCCGGGCAAGATTTTGCCTCATTCGGCCCTTCCAAAATGCGACAAAATTGACAAAACAACAATTTTCAAAAATCATACAAAGCTAACCGCGGGGTTTTTCGCGATTTTTTTAAAATTCTTGTAGAAGTGGCGAATACGACGTCATACGCAAAATATTTTGCCGGGCAACATTTCGCCTCAAAACGGCCCTTTGAAAGTGGGAAAAATTAAGGGAACACCAACTTTGAAAAATCCTATAGACCTTAAGATTTTTCTCGATATTTTTAGGCCAGAATGATTCTTAGAGGAGCAATCATTAAGGCCTGATATACAAAATATTTTGCCGGGCAAAAGTTTTCGGCTCATACGGCCCTTCCAAAATGCGACCAAATTGAGGAAACACCAATTTTTAAAAATTACACAAAGCTAACCGCGGGGTTTTTTGAGTTCTTTTTTAGGCTGGAATGATATGATGTAATACTCAAAATATTTTGCCGGGCAAGATTTCGCCTCAAAACGGCCCTTCGAAAGTGGGAAAAAATTAAGGGAACACCAACTTTGAAAAATCCTATAGACGTAACCTTAAGATTTTCCTTGATATTTTTAGGGCAGAATGATTCTTAGAGAGGCAGTTATTAGGATTTGATATACGAAATATTTTGCCGGGCAAGATTTCGCCTTATACGGCCCTTCCAAAATGCCAAAATTGACGAAACATGCAACACCCTTTATTTTTGGACCCCAGATTTTAAATTATATGATTCAAATTTAAGAAGGTGAAATCACTTTTCCGATAGGCTGCTCAGATGGATACGGTTAGGCCGTGAGTAAGGTTCAATTAATGACTTTTCCTAGTTAATCAAATTTGGCCACTAAAAAAAATTATACATTGATTAACTTGACTAGTTCAAGAGTTGGGCGCCAGACTTGCTAAAGACAAAAGCCAAAGATAAATAAAATTAAAAAAATGTTACCTTGCTTGTATGGGAAGGCAAATAAATATGCAAGAAATCAACTTAACAAATTTATTCCAGACGGAAGTATAATTTGACTGAACAAGAAAAAAAAAACACAGGTTGACAATTATACTAGAAGAGTATTGATTTCTGTGAACAAAAATTGAGACATTACATAAAAAAACAAATATTTTTGACTCCGATCACACTCTGAACATTTACAAAATATGATTCCTCTAGTTGTTGGTGATGCTGATATACCTTCGGAGATCTTCAAGGTAGAGATGAAGGCTAGTTTCTTCGAAGCTGGTCTCAGCAGTACTATGGGAACTTGGTTTCAAAGGTTACGACGAATCTGGTCGTGGGTGGTTCTCTATTTGATTTTAGACCCCCTTACAGGCGTGAATTTGGTTGATCTTCACGGACCAGTGCTGAATTGGTTGTGCTGTATGACCTCCCAGGGTACTAGTCCTTCTGCCTCCGTAGATGGCTTCCCTCCGTGGTATATATCATGCGAAGAAGATGATAGGAATCAAAATGTGTACAAAAAGGGGAGAACGAAGGATATCCTTTGAACCTCAAGTTTAATGTTTCAAATTTTAATCTAGAGTCAAAAGATAGATGCAAATGATAGCATACAATCAAAATCTCAGTCTATATAAAAGACTGGAAGGTTACAGTGAAAGAACAAAAATAATAGCAATCAAATCTGCTATTCTGGATTCAAATTTCCAGTTAATTTCAATAAGTTAAAATTATATTAACTATGAACAAAATTTAAAACCAAACCAAACAAACCTCACCCAAAACGTTCTTTAAAAATTCAGTTAAATTTTGAAATAAAGTAAGCTTTGATAAGGTGTGCTTTGATAAGGTGTACCAGAAGGTTCAAAAAAATTGAATGAGTAAATGTATTCAAAAAGAAATATAAAAATTTCCTCGAAATTGTACCAGAGAAAAAATATAGTATTCTAAAGCAAAATACTATGAAATTGCCAGAGAAAAAATATACTATTTTAAAGCAAAATATTTATATGTTGCCAGTGCCAAAGGAAAATATAACGTTATAACCAAAATACTCTAGTAAGTTACAAAAAAATAGGGTTCCTGAACCAAGATAATAGTCAGAGCAAAAGTATACTCTTCAGCCAAGATAAGAAGAGAAAGACACACGTCTTTCAGTGAGCACAACTCTCTTAGATAAAGATAAAGTGAAATAATCCTTTTTATTGAAGAATTTCCAAAGATAAACCGAAGAGGGAGACCACACGTCTTTCAGTGGGCACAACTCTCTCAGAAAAAGATAATGTTATATAATTCTTTTAATTGAAGAATTTTCAAAGATAAACTGAAGAGGGAGACCTCACGTCTTTCAGTGGGCACAACTCTCTTAGATAAAGATAATTTTGAAATAGGGCGGCAATTCCCTTTTCAAATCGATAAAACAGGTATTTCTCAAAAATTTTAATGAATCTCCCTGCTCTTGGCGACAAGGTAGTAACTGAAATGAATTGACTCTGTAACGATCAAAAATCAAATAACCCCCACTGCGAATTGAATGGAGTAATGGATATAAGGAACTTATTGAACAGAAATCAAATTTACGCTTGAGGCATATATTGAATCGAGTGTTCTGAGACCAGTTAGGCCAGAGGTACAACTCTCTCCATAAGCAATTCTTTCTCAAGAGAAAAGAAAATTACTCTCATAAACATGTAGTTATGAAATAAAGAAAATTGCTTACCGGAGAGCCGTCCTATTAGTCACTGCCAAACTGTCCCAGAACAGTCGAATACACCCTTCAATCGGAATCCTCGGAACAATCCACTGGTCATGTGAGGTACGTAAGAGCCAGTCCATTCGAAATTACCAATTACCTGGTACCTAAAAAATGCAAAAGCGTAGAACTGATTTCCAAGAAAAAAAATCAGTTCCCAATATTCGGAACAGATGTTACGTTAGCCACAATATGTACTATGAATGCTTTGCCAAAATGGCCGAAGTATTTATACTTAACCTTCAAAAATGACCATGCGGTATATCCAAGAATTCTAATATTACAAGCATAAGAAAAGCGAAGAAAATGCTAATCAGCTACAACATTAATTGCAAGATAAAGATAATAATATTACTCAACTGAATTCCAACAGTGAAACTTATTCAACTCATAGATCGTACATACCAAAATCAATCCACCCAGTACACCTGTCTATCTCGACGTTCAATTCAAGAAAAAAGATCGATCATTCCTTCGGTTCGAACAAATCACCAATTCTACCTGGGTTTTTTCGCAAACTATCCTTGGTTTTTCTCTATTGAAAAACACTGATAAAAAAACGAAGCGCTCACTCGCCATGACAACTTGACGTAATACGAACTCATGATCCCGTGTTCAAAGACGATAATGATGGCGCTGTCCCGCAGTTCACGATCGGCCGTGACTACTGACCCGTTCCACCGTAAAGATAATCGGAAACATTATGAGAAATTGGTTATGTGTAAGGACGTAACGAAAAATTCATTACAAACACCAATTTCGAAAAATCATACAAAGCTAACCGCGGGGTTTTTCGCGATTTTTTTCAGTCTGGAATGATTCTGGGAGTGGTGGTGAATACGACGTAATACACAAAATATTTTGCCGGGCAAGATTTCGCCTCAAAACGGCCCTTCGAAAGTGGGAAAAAATTAAGGAACACCAACTTTGAAAAACCACTCAAAATAATTTGCCGCGCAAGATTTCGCCTCATACGGCCTTTTCAAAATGCGACAAAATTGACGAAACACCAATTTCGAAAAATCCATACAAAGCTAACCGCGGAGTTTTTTGAGATTTTTTTCAGCTGGAATGATTCTGGGAGGGTGGTGAATAGACGTAATACCAAAATATTTTGCCGGGCAAGATTTCGCCTCAAAACGGCCCTTCGAAAGTGGGAAAAATTAAGGGAACACCAACTTTGAAAAATCCTATAGACGTAACCTCAAGATTTTCCTAGATATTTTTAGGCCAGAATGATTCTTGGAGAGGTAGTTATTAAGACCTGATATACAAAATATTTTGCTGGGCAAGATTTCGCCGTATAAGGCCCTTCCAAAATGCGACAAAATTGACAAAACACCAATTTCGAAAAATCATACAAAGCTAACCGCGGGTTTTTCGCTATTTTTTAGGCTGGAATGATTTTAAGGAGGCTGGTGAATACGACGTTATACTCAAAATAATTTTCCGGCAAGATTTCGCCTCATACGGCCTTTTCAAAATGCGACAAAATTGACGAAACACCAATTTCGAAAAATCATACAAAGCTAACCGCGGAGTTTTTTGAGATTTTTTTCAGGCTGGAATGATTCTGGAAGAGGTGGTCAATACGACGTAATACTCAAAATATTTTGCCGGGCAAGATTTCGACTCAAAACGGCCCTTCGAAAGTGGGAAAAAATCAAGGGAACACCAACTTAAAAAAATCCTATAGACGTAACCTTAAGAATTTCCTAGATATTTTTAGGCCAGAATGATTCTTAGAGAGGCAGTTATCAAGACCTGATACACAAAATATTTTGCCGGGCAAGATTTCTCCTCATACGGCCCTTAAAAAATGCGACAAAATAGACGAAACACCAACTTTGAAAAATCACACAAAGCTAACCGCGGAATTTTTTGCTGAAATTTTTAGGCTGAAATGATTTTTTGAGAGGCAATGAATATGATGTGATACACAAAATATTTTGCCGGGCCAAATTCCGCCTTAAAATGGCTCTTCGATAGTGCGAAAATATTAAGAAAACACCAACTTTGAAAAATCATACAAAGCTAACCGAGGGGGTTTTTCACATTTTTTTAAAATCAAAATGAATCTTGGAAAGGCCGTTAATAAAACTTAATACATAAAATATTTTCCCGGGCAAAATTCGGCCTCAAAACGACCCTTCGAAAGTGCGAAAATGTTGAGGGAACGCCAACTTTGAAAAATCATACAAAGCTAACCGCGGGGCTTTTTACGATTTTTTTAAGCTAGGATGATTTTAGGAGAGGTGGTGAATATGACGTAATACTGAAAATTTTTTCAAAACAGCACTTCGAAAGTGGGAAAATATCAAGGGAACACCAACTTTGAAAAATCCTATAGACGTAACCTTAAGATTTTCCTAGAGATTTTTAGGCCAGAATGATTCTTAGAGAGGCAGTTATTAAGACCTGATATACAAAATATTTTGCCGAGCAAGATTTCGCCTCATACGGCCGTTCTAAACTGCGACAAAATTGACGAAACACCAATTTTTGAAAATTACACAAAGCTAACCGCGGGGTTTTTCGATTTTTTTTAGGCTGGAATGATTCTGGGAGAGGTGGTGAATATGACGTAATACCCAGAATATTTTGCCGGGCAAGATTTAGCCTCAAAACAGCTCTTTGAAAGTGGGAAAGTATTAAGGGAACACCAACTTGGCAAAATCCTATAGACGTAACCTTAGGATTTCCCTCGAGATTTTTAGGTGATAATGATTTTTTGAGAGGCAGTAATTAAGACCTGATATACAGAATATTTTGACGGGCAAGATTTCTCCTCATACGGCCCTTAAAAAATGCGAAAAAATAGACGAAACACCAACTTTGAAAAATCACACAAAGCTAACCGCGGAATTTTTCGTGAGATTTTTAGGCTTAAATGATTCTTTGAGAGGCAATGAATATGATGTAATATACAAAATATTTTGCCGGGCCAAATTCCGCCTTACAACGGCCTTTCGATAGTGCGAAAATATTAAGAAAACACCAAATTTGAAAAAGCACACAAAGCTAACCGCGGGGTTTTTCACATTTTTTTAAGGAAAATGAATTCAGGAAGGTTAATAAACCAATACCAAAAATTTTCCCCTTCGAAAGTGCGAAAATGTTAAGGGAACGCCAACTTAGAAAAATCATACAAAGGTAACCGCGGGGTTTCTCGCGACTATTTTGAGCTGGAATGATTCTAGGAGAGGTTATCAATACGACGTAATACTCAAAATATTTTGCCGGGCAAGAATTCGCCTCAAAACAGCACTTCGAAAGTGGGAAAAATTAAGGGAACACCAAATTTGAAAAATCCTATAGACGTAACCTTAAGATTTTCCTAGAGATTGTCAGGACAGAATGATTCTTGGAGAGGCAATCATCAAGACCTGATATACAAAATATTTTGCCGGCAAGATTTCGCCTCATACGGCCCTTCCAAAATGCGACAAAATTGACAACACCAATTCTGAAACATAATACAAAGCTAACCGCGGGGTTTTTCGCGATTTTTTTTCAGGCTGGAAGATTTGGGAGGGGGTGATACGACAAATTCCGGGAATTTCGCCTCAAAACGGCACTTCGAAAGTAGGAAAATATTAAGGGAACACTAACTTTGAAAAATCCTATCGACGTAACCTTAAATGCAACACTTCTTTCATTCAATAAAATGGATATAAAACGATATATAGATCATACATCCGAAGTATGTATGGGAAATGTACGTTCTCAACTTGTATATATGTTGTGCTCATTTTTCAAAGTGATATGCAAATAAGACATAAAGAAGGCGGGATTGCATGAATCCGCTCAGAAATATCTCAAAGAGATCATGGAAGCGTGTATAAACTTTACACATTTGGATCAAGTGGTAGTTTGGTTCGACCATTTGGTCATGGTATTAGGTTCCAAATATCGAAATAACCTGATGAAAAATTCTTCTTCTGTCTCGCAATGTAAAAGGGCCGGCATAGTCTACCCCTGTATTCATGAAAGGAAGAGAGGGCGTGACTCGTGACTCGGGAAGATCCCCCACAAGAGGGTTTTCAGAATTTGGCTGAACTCTAAAACAATTGACACACTTATGAACCGCCTGCCTTGCGAGATTTTTTCCTAGAATAGGGCAGTACGACTCACGTAATGAGTAGAGCAACTGCTGGGGCCCAGCATGAAGGAGTCTTGTGTGTTCATAGCTAAACAGCAATTTTGCAAACTGATGATGCGCCGAAATTATTATAGGGTGTTTCTTTGAATGATCATAGGGAGAGTGTCTGAGCCTGCCCCCCCTGAGGATACCATGTTCGTCAATGAATGGATGAAGAGATAAAAGTCTACTCTTGCAGAGGAATACCCCTAGATAAGTTCTCGATCTCCAATGGAGAAGATTCAGATTGAGAGAATTCCAGTAGACAGCTCAGTGCAGACTCTAATTCTCCCATTGAATTATGAATGAACCTGAGACAATACTTACAAGAACGTTTTAGACGACTAAAGTTTGAGAATTTTTCAAAGGGGAATTTGAAGACGGCTGTAGAGGTTAGAGATATCACTTTGGGCTCCTTCAGCTACGGAAGTTCGATGTTGACGTCTGACGCTTGAGAGAGGGACGAATGTTCATAGAGGCAGACAAAAATTCAGGGCCGTGCCACCAAAAGTTGGAGGATTTCAATTTTAGTGGGTTGATTCCTCTAGAAATGAGATCGGCGGGATTTTCGTTTGTCCTTACATGATTTCAACATGAGACTTCGGTAGATGATTGAATCTCTGAGACTCTGTTTGCCACGAACGTATTTAGAAGATGAGGAGAAATTTTATTCAAGCCATCCAAGAACTATCGTGGAATCTGACCAATAGAAGATTTTATCAAATTTTTTTTAAGGGGGGCAACTTTGGAATTGGCACACAGCAGCTGAGTATGAATGTTGCCGAGTTGATCACTGCTGCGGATATCAATACATGAACCATAAGCTAGTTCAGAGGCGTCGCAGAAGCCATGCATTTCAATGGAAACGGCATTGTCTAACTTGACCTTGCGATTTATCTGAAAGTTGTTTAGCTCTGAAATTTGATCCCTGAAGGTGAGCCAATCTGTATGGATATGGAGGGGAACTGACTGATCCCAACCTAATTCTCTAGCCAAAGTTGCTGGAGTAATACCTTAACCTTGATAGTTGCAGGACTAAGAAGGCCGAGTGGATCGAAAATTCGAGCAATACCCGAAGGGATGGACCTTTTAGAGATTGTTTTTGGAAGAGTACCCGGATGAATCGAGTACATGAGTGAATCGGACCTTGGGTGCCAATGAAGGCCCAGTGTCTTGGTTTTATCATCGGGCGCAAATGAGTGAGCAACATCCAAAGAAGAAATTGACTGCTGAATGCAATCTAATATGGAAGGATTGTTAGATACCCATTTGCGAATAGGAAAGCAGCCCTTTGATAAAATGTGAATAATTTGTTGCAACGAAGAGTGAGTTCAGAGATAGAATCAGACCAGTTAATAGGTCATCGACATAGAAATCGTTTGCAATAATATTAGAAGCTTTGGGAAAGGTTTCAGAAAAATCTTGCGACAACTGGATCAGGCATCTGGTAGCGAGGAAACTAGTGCGGCAGTACCAAATGTCACAGTTTTCAGAGAAAAGGTTCGAAGGGGCTGAGACTGGTCGGATCTCCATAGGATCTGTTGGAGATGCATTTGAGAAGGAGAAACCAAGACCTGTCGATACATTTTTGCGATATCCGCCGACACAACGAACGAGTGTTGTCAAAACCTTAGAATAATAGATAGAAGATCATTCTGAACAACTGGTCCGACCATTTGGATATCGTTGAATGATATACCTGAGGTGGTGGGACTGGAGGCGTCGAACACTACACGGAGTTTAGTAGTGAGACTATCTTCCTTGAAGACTTTGTGATGAGGGAGGTAGTAGTTGGTTGAATGGTGATCATTGACCTGAGACATCCATGAATTCAATATATCTTTCCTTCACTATTGGGTTCTGCTGAATCTTGCGCTCAAGACTGAAGAATCTTCATTCAGCACAGGACCTTGATTCACCTAACCTTTCGACAGACCCCTTGAGAGGTATTGAAACAACGTAACGACTTTCTGGATCTCGTTTGTGGGTGGATTTGAAGTGCTCTTCACATTCATTTTCCTCCTTGGAATAAAGACGGGCACCCGAAACTTCCTCTATCTCCCAAAATAGTGAAAGTTCATCGACCTCATTTTTCAAAAGGAGGTCACAGTAAACCCTTTGAGGAGTTTGATTCTGGGGCAATGGACCAGTTTCGTTTTTTGATTCATGGGTTTCTGTGGTCCCAGTTTTATCTGACCTACACAAAGAAGGTCATAAAAACGCCTGCTCCTATCAAAAGATCTATATCAGACGCAATATGGAAGTTTTTATCAGATAATTGAATATTTCCTGGAATATATCAATACGACAACCTGGAAGCCCAACCTTTGAATTTTTAGCTCGTTCCGCTCTATCAAAAATACTCAAATTGCGAAAATTTGGACAAGCATTTATTTTGTGACCAAGCGATTTGCAAAGCAAGCATGAACCTTGTGATGAGACTATGCTCTTGTGAAAGATTTTCTTTTGAAACGATTGTGTTCCTTATTTGCATTGACACTTTGATTGGCTTCAATTTTTTCTAAAATATCAGCTTTATTTTTAAGAAACTGCAAAAGACCTTTAAGGCCGCCTCTGGTGCCTTTTTTGATTCCAATTCACGAACTGTATCCGAGTCAAGTTTTTCTACGATTAGGAAAATCTATAATGTATCCCATTGGTCTACCGGTTGCTTCAATGAATCAAGTGAGCGCAAATTGCTTTGTGAACCGTCAACTAATTGCCGAATATTGAGAGACGATTGTTTCATGATTTTTGGCAAGTTAAAGATTCATTTGGTATGATTATAAACCAACAATTCATTATTCGCGAACCGTTCACATAACATTTGCCACGCCACTGTTAAATTTTCAGAATATACTGGTAAACTATGAATAACCCTGTGTGCTGCACCGCTGACAGACGATTTGGCACAGTGGAATTTTTGAACTAATCTGATGTTCGAATTTTGAATAATTATCGACTGAAACGAATCATGAAACTCCAGCCAATTTTCATAATGGCCGTCGAATCTAGGCAACTGAACTGTAGGCAATTATATTCCGGACGACAATTGATTATTTTTGGCTTGATTAACAACAGGTGAATGGGAATGGTTGGATCTCACATCCGAATCCCGTGAATTGTCCCCATTTACGCTGCGAGACTCGGCGCCTATGGTATTCTGTTTAGGTAACAGAGTTCCAGCCTTCGCAATAATCCCAAATATTCATATTCGAATTATTCCCATTAGCCCTTTCGAGCGTTTTCACACACACCGGCAAAACCGGTGCCGGTGACGGTGCCGGCACCGAATGCAATGTAATCCAATCATAATTTTCACACATAGCCCGGTCCGACCTATTTGCCGGTACGGCCGATTCTGATTTATGCAGCCGGGGATCTCGACAATCGGAAGACGGATCGGTCTCTGATTTCGGTTGCTGTGATTTCTATGTACGTTTGTCCACACACCTGTTCTGACATGTCGTAACGGGGTATTTTGATGCGTATTTGTTTATATCGTAGTATCGTTATTGTTCCATAGCGCGAGGATTTTATATTTGATCGTACATTGTACGAGGAATAATGTCTCATTGAGTATCCATGTAATGTTATTGTCTAGTCTTTCCACCAGAAATCAAATGTATCTGTACTCATTCTGAGTAATTGAAGAATTTGAGTATCCTCCTTAATTTTCATAGAGCGTGTAAATAAAAGGACCTTCTAAGTATCTCACAGTCACGGATGTACCAGTTTGTCTTATATTTGCTTTCGAATTTTCCTAAGATACAATAACCTAGAAGATAACGTCTGTTGAACGTAAACACATCTTTATTCCTGCACTGTTCAACGTATACTAACACAGATAACGGCACCGATATGCCGGGCTGTGTGAAATACGCTGTTGTCCGGTCCGGTGTGTGTGAAAACGCTCTTCATCCTGAAGGTCATCGACGTGACTCTCAATTTCAGTCTGAATATCTTCGAAATTATTTAACAAAGTTTCAGCAGGGGCTAATCGCAGTGGCGGATTTACAGATTTGCCGCCCGTAGGCTATTCAATTTTTGCCGCCCGTAGGCTATTCAATTTCTGCCGCCTCTAAATTTTGATATCGCTGAGCTCATAAAAATTATTTTTTCAGTTATGATTAATTACTTTTTATATAAAAAAAAGTTTTAAATGCCATATCGTATGGATTTTTGTAGATCGTGTTCACAGTAAACACGATAACTTTCGAAAAAATCATTTTTTCCCTTTAATTTTTTTTAATATACTCATTTGACTGGAGAGAAGCCGTTGAATGAATTGCTGCTTAGTATTGTTTTATCTCATTATAATTAATTCATTCCGATTGGCATTTTCTGAAAAAGTTGACTTTGTGAAAAAGTTAACAAATGTACTGATGTAAACATTCAATTTAAATAATTCTGTACGACATGAGCGCTTAAGGCATGCTCATTTGGATTTTCAAACTTTTTACTACAAATAAAATAATTAACTGATGAAATGTATCAATTTTCTAATCAGCAAATTGTCTAACTTCATATCTTGTGGGGGGAATTTTTTTATTGTCAAGTCCAGTCGTTCAAATATTAGTCAATTTTAGTCAGTATTTCTTACGCATAAAGAATAGCTTTCTAAAATTCAATTTGACAATTTGAAAACTTGCTGCAGCAATCATGATTAGACCATCGATATTATATCAAGATTGAATTGTGTAAGGAGTTCCCATAATTATTAGGTACACGGAGAAAAAATTATAGCAGTTATCAGTGAAGAAAATATGTAAAAACAACTAAAATTTAGTTTTTCATTAAATATTTTAATTTTTCTCCAGTTTTCGAAATTCGTATTTTGGGTGTGTATAATAAGTTTTTTCAAATTTGCAAATCGAAATAAAAAATTTATGAACTAAATTTGCCGCCCCTTGAAATTTTCCGCCCTAGGCTCCAGCCTACTCAGCCTGCTGATAAATCCGCCACTGGCTAATCGTAACATTAATTCATCCACAGGAAAAATAAAATCTGCATTGTTCGTTTTGGTTTCAATGTTATTCATGAAGTTTCTGAATAAAGTTCATTTTGATTTAATTGATGATCGCTTCCTCTTGCACTTGTCAAGATTTGTTTGAATTTCAACTTCATTTCCTAAAGGCATTTTCTGTGCTTGAGGATAGATTTATCCGAATGCGTACATCTAGAAATCGCGAATTGCTGATTGAGGTAGTGTTATATGAAACACCATAGTAGCACCTATATTCAATAATAGATGCAAATGAAGATATTTTGAATGAGATATGCGGTCAAGGAAGAAAAAAAAATAGTTTAAAAAACTAAAAAACACGCTTTTATAGAAAACCAGACAAAAAAAATAGAAAATAAGAAGAAAAATTATTTTATTTAAAAAAAAGCGTGGGGTGCATGGTATCGCCTCGGCCAACAATTACCTGTGATCTGCGACATTTCTTAGTTTACTGCCCTAGGTGTGTAATGTACTATATAATTATTGATACCATGCACCTCACGCTTTTTTTTTAATATTTTTTTTTCTTATTTTCTATTTTTTTAGTCTGGTTTTCTATAAAAGAGTGTTTTTCAGTTTTTTTAAACAATTATTTATTTTCAACTTTTTAGTTAAGTTTTCTATTAACTCGTGTTTTTAGTTTTTCAAACTATTATTATTATTATTGATTTTTTTTAACTATTATTCTCCAATATTGAATAGAATCGGACCATAATCACAAAACTCTCGGCCATTTTGGAGCCGCCATCTTGAATCCTTCAATTTTGACAAAATAATCATAATATCCGACCCCAAACACCCCCATATACCAATTTCGAATAGAATCAGACCATAATCACAAAACTCGGCCGCCATTTTGAAGCCGCCATCTTGAATTTTCCAATTTTCACAAAAGAATCATAATATTCGACCCCAAAAACCCCCACATACCAATTTTGAATGGAATCAGACCATAATCACAAAACTCGTCCACCATTTTAGAGCCGTCATCTTGAATTTTCCTATTTTGACAAAATCATAATCGACGACCTTGAAAACCCTCAGATACCAATTTTGAAGCGAATCGAACCATAATCACCAATTTCGTACGCCATATTGAAGCCGCCATTCAGTTTTTTTTCTACACAAAAATTTCTTAATGCATTGTCACCGGAATTATGTACACCTGCCAAATTTCAAATCATTCGGACGTCTGGAAGTGGGTCAAAATCGCGCCCAAAGGAGTCGGTTACAAACAAACAAACAAACATACAAGTGAAGCTTGTATCCGACCACGAAAACCCTCAGATATCAAATTTGAAGCGAATCGGACCATAATCACAAAACTCGGCCGCCATCTTGAATTTCCAAATTTTCACAAGAGAATCATAAAATTTGACCCCAAAAACCTCCACATACCAATTTTGAATAGAATCAGACCATAATCACAAAATTCGTCCACCATTTTGGAGCCGCCATCTTGAATTTTTCAATTTTGACGAAAGAATCATAATCTCCGACCACAAAAACTTTCGGATACCAATTTTGAAGCGAATCGGACCATAATCACAAAACTCGTACGCCATATTGGAGCCGCCATTTGGTTTTTTCTTCACACAAACATTTCTTAATGCATTGTCACCGGAATTATGTACACCTGCCAAATTTCAAATCATTCGGACGTCTGGAAGTGGGTCAAAATCGCGCCCAAAGGAGTCGGTTACAAACAAACAAACAAACATACAAGTGAAGCTCATATAAAGCGTGTAAAAAAGGAACGATACCTGGGATACAGTCGACCAATGAAGTAGTCTTCGAAGCGCTATATATGGACGGCGAAGACACTCAAGTTTCGGGACTGTGGAACTGGAACACTTGCAGGAACAGTTTTTTCACTTTCTTGAATATCCGGCTCCATGTAGAATTTTGTAGTGGAAGATGAACGCGCTGGTTGCAATTATTTTCTTTAATGAATGAACATGAACAACTAACTATAAAAACAATGAATGTGAAAAAGGTCTTTCGCGTGAACGCTCACTCTCGACGGTGTCTGGTCTTGTTCTCTCGTTGCCATCGCCATCTCGTGGTGGCCTTTAGGCCAGATGCTTCGGGCGATCATGGGCGCCGACTTGGGAGTGGAATTAGACACCAGGGGAGAAGGTTTTTGTCTTTCTATTTCTCCTTTTGATTTTTGAGCGGAGGTAAACGTGCCACCAAATATACCTGACCATAGAAAGGCACCGGTAAAGGTGCCACCCACCAAAAAGGTTCTTTAAAAGCACATAGGTATTTGTGTCACCAACAGGTAAAGTTGGGGAATTAAATCTACTCAGTACCTAATCCTTTAAAACTGTTATAAGGTATGCAAACATTTACTTTGGCAATGATGTGAATAATAGAAATAGTGCTTATGTTATATTGTTTATTAATTTTTCTATATCTCAACAGCTATGCCTTAAAAACTATATCTTAAAAAGGTAATCTGAAAATAGATCCTAAGAATGTCTCAAAACTAACTACAGTTATTAAACATTACATAAATCACTTATAGCCTAAGAGCTAGCAACGTTTTCGAGAGAGAATTTCAGGTAGGCCAGTTTTTAGATATGCTATCTCTCTCATTCTCCCGGACGTCATACGGGCTACCTGGCTGGCGGTAGTGGTTGCGTTCATCAGCGTGCATCGTACCTGTACAGGTAAAATATCAATATTTCAAATAATTTTAAGACGGTTCCTTTTTTTTAATTTTTTTAATTGAATTTTCGACACATGAATCTATTATTGCCAGATATTCTTATTGCTGTTTAAACTGTGCCATACGCTAATTTTGGATTGAAAAAAAATGTTTTCAAAATATTTTAGTAGGGCTGAAATTTTTATATGATGTTATTTAAGTATCTAAAAAGCCAAAATTAATTTGCCAAACAATAATTCAATTGTTAAACCTTCAGCCAGACCGATCTAAAAGTGAACAGTGATTGGGCATGTTGGAAGAGTGTACAGTTATCAGAGCAAGTTAATGACACTGATGGATATCACAGAAATTGTTACAGCAGTTTCATAGCCTTGATGGCAAAATACCGTAATTTATCTGAAATTAGTTTCTCGTCAACAGTAGATCTTCCCAGCACATCTAGTTCAACTCCGATATCAAATACTGCAGTAGATGTTAGCAGAACCCTGCCAGATAATACCCAATAAAAGAAGTACCTGTACCTTCGATGCTATATCTAAAAAATTTCTGAGTATGACACTACGATTTAAATCCAATCGTGTCGATAGTGTCTTCGATCAATATTTTACACTGTCAGTCAAAGATGTTGAGCGTTCACGTCGAGATAATTTAATCAGCCTAGTTACAATCGGGCCCAATCAAATTCGTCCACATAATTTTGTAGCTGAACTTAAAAATATAATATAATAAAGAAGCCCTTGTTGATTTTTTTTATTGACCATTGGGCTGGTGATGAAATGGCTCCTTTCATTGGAAATTAAATAATTTATGTGAACTTCAACAAGTGCTATTCATATCGGGTTGAAAGTAATAAAGTTATCAAAACTGTTGAAGATTCATTATCTTGTGAAGAAGCCGATTCTCGAAAAATATATCACATTTGCCAAATGAATGTCGATGCAAAAGTTGTGATATGCTGCTCAGACACAGATATTTTGATAATACTTCTTGGTAACATGGATCATTTGAATGCATCACTAAAACTCTGGATAAATTTGGGTGTGTAGAATAATGAGCGATTTATAAGCGTCAATCAAGTATACGAAATTCTAGGGAATTCTTTATCGAAAGCTCTACCGTACTTTCACGCACTCACAGGATGTGACTACACACCAGCTTTTTTCCGCAAAGGTAAACTTCGACCTTTTAAACTGTTAGAGCAATCAGAACAGAATCAGTCAGCCTGTCAAAATATGATAACAGATGCTGAAGAATTGCTGGATGAGACATTTGAGATCTTAGAAAAATTTATTTGTCATATTATGGAGCTCGTGATTATTGGAACGTCAATGACGTTCGGTTCCATCTGTTTTCAAACACTTACCGGTCTAAAAAATCAGACGATAATTTTGAGAAAAAATTCCGTAATTTTGACCCATCAAGCCTACCACCATGTTAAGCTGAATTGTATCAACATTTACTACGAGTTCGTTACGTCACAAAGTTTTGGAGAAATGCTCATTTAAAACACCAACATCTCTTTCACCTCAAGCTTCCGGCTGTACCATAAACGACGATAAATATGATTTTATCTGGTTTGGTGGAGAGCAATTACTTACCATCATTAGTTGTCGACATTATTATTAAAGGTAAAAATCAAAAATAAAATGCTAATAAATTTCTTTGCCGAAATATTATAAAATTTTTAATTCTATTACAGATAGTAACTTATTACTAAACGATAACATTTCAAGAGACGATGATGACAATGAAAATGACAGCAGTGATGAAGATTATGATGATGATGATTATCAAAGTTGCCTCCGTTTTTTGTGATACAATTATGGATAAAAAAATCTAAACTTAATTTTTACGTAACCATCCAAATTTTAGTTTTTTTTCATACTTGAGGTTGATCATTATCTTAATTTTGTACAACAATAAATTATTATTTTGATACCGTATTAATCCACAAATTAATTCAATGGTTTTTAGTCCTTTCTCTAGAATGTATTTGACAACTATTTCTAGACCAAGCCAAATGATACCACATCACTTGTCACTTCAAGATCGGTCTGGCTGAAGGTTTAACAATTGAATTATTGTTTGGCAAATTAATTTTGGCTCTTTAGATACTTAAATAACATCATATAAAAATTTCAGCCATACTAAAATATTTTGAAAAAAAATTATTTTTTTATTCAAAATTAGCGTTTGGCACAGTTTAAACAACAATAAAAATATCTGGCAATGATAGATTCATGTGTCAAAATGTTAAATTAAAATAATAAAAAAAAGAAACCTTAAAATTATTTGAAAAATTGATATTTTACCTGTACAGGTACGATGCGCACTGATGAACGCAACCACTACCGCCAGCCAGGTAGCCCGTATGACGTCCGGGAGAGTGAAAGAGATAGCATATCTAAAAACTGGCCTACCTGAAATTCTTGTTTTCTCGACGTTGCTAGCTCTCGTACTATTAATAAGTCTAATTTTAAAGAATATTTTTTTTAAAATTTTATCTAGGTAAACTTGACAAAGTCAATCTTTGAAATTTCATTTTTGGTAACTTCTACTCCTTCTATGCTTTTTGGTAAAGCTCCTGGAAATACTTTTCGTCTGCAGTTATAAACATTTTTTCTAACATATTCCTTATCTTTTGTCGTAAATGTGGTGTAAATCGACTTCCCATTCACGTCGTATGATTTTTGATAGCTTTTCTGCGATGTCATTTACGGCTTTTCTTTTGCAGCTTGCACAAATAGGAATATGACGATTTACTTTTGCAACAACTGCTTCGTGATTATGATCATTTTCTGTTCTGCTTATTACATGATCGGGCCCTAACACAGTAAATACTTTTGCAGAGCATTTTTCCTTTCGCTTTATACACCGTCGAAATTTCACCACTTTTTTAAACTAAAATTATTGAGCACCAAAAGCTCATTTCCCGAAATACTTTCAATAATTTTAAGGTCCATTTTAAACGTAACAATAAGATGTAACGGCATTCCAAGGAGTACTAACCAAGTCATAACCACCCATAATTTTAGAATACAATCGAATACCTATCCGAATTCAATTAAATACCTATCCGATAAGTAACCTGCCAGGTAGCGACCCTTTTTGTCTTGTGACAGGAATACCTGGACTATTTGAAAATCCCTAATTCCCAATTTTTATGATGTTTCATTTATAAAATGTAATCTTCGTGACAATACCCTGAAAGCCATGGAGATTTGAAAGAATCAAGTCTAGTGAGAATTTTGAAAGAACATTTAGAAGGCGTAGGAATCTTGGGATTCCAAGAAAAAAATTCAGTCGTTGAAGAGGTTGAAAAATCCTGAAATATATTCAAATTGATGAATTTAAATCGAATGTTCTTATAAATATTGTGGAATAGATAGCAGATAGGAGAACTGGGTAACTGTAACATGTTTTGGAGAATATTATGAATTAGTTCATTACTTTGAGCTATGATATATAATATAGATTATATCCTAATGTTTTTCATATTTCCTTGCTATTTGAATAACCACAACACTACTTTGAATTATAATTTGGTTTCAGAGAACAATGTACTCATTTGCAAAATTTCAATACGACAAATAACTTTCATATAATAGCAATACGGTGTAAATATATTTGAATTGTTCTATTAACTCAAAACTACAGACCAACTTCCTTAGTTGGGAGAGTTTATGTATTTCTGTTTCTCCATTTCAGGTGAAAAATGAGTCTTCCCGAATATAGAAGAAAACTGATATATACATCAAATATTAACTATTGTTCCAGGTTCCAGTGGGTTTTATTTTCAGCTACATAAAGAATTTCTGAAAAAATGGGGTAATGTTGGAATAAACGAATTCAGATAGAAATAAATATCATTTCCATAATGGTAGATAGGTAGCAGGCAGATGAACAGATGTGTGGTAATGGCATTAGTGCGTCAAGAACCAGGCTTTTGTGGGTATTTTTCGCAGGCCACGATTTTCCACAACTATGTACCACCAGTTCGTCCTAATCTCTTTATACTAGCACCTTCCCGACCAGGAGAAAATGGAGTCCTCTTCTTGGAGCATGATAGTTTCGTAGGCATCTTGTCCCAGCTAACCATCTGATCAGCACTCGCACAAGAAGTGAGGAAAGTATTTTTTCCATCCATATCATTAGCTTTGTCTACTTGTAGACACCTATTTTGTAGATTTTTTCTTCAACAACTCCCTTTGTTTTTCATTTACTTCATATACTTTATTGTTCCCTTCACTTCATAAATTGAAATAAATATGACATATAGATAATAAAAATTAGAATGAAAAAAATAGGATAATTATAAAACTGTATCCCTGGATTGATAGGGAACCATCTAAACGCTGCTGTGTTGTATTATGTTCTCTAGTACCGATCAAGGAGGGACAACACATTTCAATGAAATGTAGGTTCAGTTTAGGTCCTAATTAATCAATAATTAGTTGTTTGGATCAGAAACAAAATTACTTCCAAATTGATTTTGTAGCATTGACGAATTTCTTTATTTCTCTGTCGAAAATAAACTTGCTTTTGATATTTTTCAGTTCAATTGCCATTGAGTTACGAAATTTCGGGCTAATATAAAAAAAATGCGCAAAACAGTGGTATATCTATAGATAGGTTTGTGATAGATCGAGATAAGTGCTGTTCGTTAGTGTTGATTTGTGGTTCTGTTCCTGAGTGCATATATAGTAGGAATTGGTATTTTTTATTGAATAATCAGCTTCTTGATATGTAGAAAAGAGTCTGGTATTCTTCATATATTTTTGATGAGACTATTTTGTGTAACTTGTAAATTTTGTGGGATTTATTGCTAAGTCCTACCCAGATTGTGATATAATATCCCAAGAGAGATTCTGCTAATGAATTCTAAATTAATAGTATATGTTTTTTCGTTCAGAATATCTCTTAGTAAATAAAAAGTTGCACGTTCGTCCCACTTTAGGAATTGGTGAACTATAAAACCTAAATATTCAATTTTGCCAGTTTTCTTGATTACGGGGCAACAACAATTTAGGGGTTTACATGAAAGTTTATGAATGCTCAGATTATTCTTCCTAGGTTGGTCTACGCTATTCAGGCTGATGCTTAAATTTACTGTTTTTGAAGTTGAGGCTGAGCAAACTGTGATTTAGCCATATATATATATATGGATGTCAGATTCTTCTCAGCTTTTATATACAGCTCGTCCCAAGAATTATCACTAAAAACGATTGCTGCATCATCTGCGTAAGTGACTAAGTGGCCTCGGAATTCTTTCAGATTTGCAATTTCATTGATATAAACCAGGAACAGTACAGGACCCAATACGTTCTTGTGGTATTTCGCAGTTTATTTTGGATCACTGAGTGTATTTTATGTTGACTCCTGATTTTCTGTTGAATGCGCTTGTGAGAGTTTTAATGCAGGACCTCTTATACTAGATTTGCAATTTCATTGATATAAACCAGGAACAGTACAGGACCCAATACTGTTCCTTGTGGTATTCCGCAGTTTATTTTGAGTGGATCATTCAGTGTATTTTTAATGTTGACCCTCTGAATTCTCTCTGTTGAATACGCTTGTGAGAGTTTTAATGCAGGACCTCTTATACTAACTTTATTTAGCCTAAACAAAAACATATTGTGAGAAACAATATCGAAAGCTTTGGCCAAATCAAAAAACACAGCTTGGTCTCGATTAGTTGCCAACGCTTCCTTCTCCAAACAAGGTAAAGGTGGTGAATGACCCAGCAGGATTTCTAAGCTCCGAATAGGTCTCGTCATTCCAGTTATCCCCAAAGTCTTTTGATCTGGACAACTTATTGGTGACAGTATTTGGTCTAAGTTCGGCCACTGCTTGGAGGATGATTATCAACGTGTAGAGCCGATGGGCATATGTAGTATGCCTCATTTGATGTTTACCACTCGGCACAACTGCTAAATGTGGTTTCCATGTTAACTTTCAGTCCAGCATCCTATTCAACCTACCTATTCAACCTCCTGTACCAGCTCTGGTCTGCAGGACATCTTAAAAAAATCTTTTTCAAACCTGTATACTAGCGCATGATCAACTTTTCTTCTTTCATGCTGATTATTTTGGAAAAGTGGTCTTCCTTTCCTGTTTTGGGAATATTCGACATATCAGCTTCAACATGCAACCCCCACCTTGGATTTCTAATAAAGGATAATTCGAATGAAAATGCAATCACTTTCGCATATTTTTTTCTTTTATGTTTCTTGGTTTTGAAAGTTTTACTTGATTTATTGAAGTTGACAATAAGAAAATTTCTTGGTCAAAAATGTTTTTTTCTCAAATAGCCATTAATATTCGTACCTACTTGTAAACAATTGATCGTTAGCAGATAGGACTCGTGGTCCCAGGAGACTGGGAATATGTTTTGTAATAGAGAAAAAAAACCTTATACTAATATAATCATTCTAGACTTATGATCACACAGTACGATGAATATATCTGAACTGTGTGCTCAGAACCCTTCGAATGATATGTCTGGAAACTCTGGTATAGTCAGTTACACCTGTGAAAGTTTGTGATGAATTTGGCGATTAGTAGAATAGGGTTACAGATCGCATGACGTCGTTTTTGAATATAATTCAGCAAACTGCGCCATCTATCGATGAGTGCTAGCTGTCCTTCAACTCTAGATGGTGTTACCTAAAAATTATGAACAATATCGTGTTAGTGAATTCACCAACGCTTTTAGGCATCTTACCTTCAAATATTAGAATGACAATTATAACTCAGTAGATATAAGCTGTGAACCAATAACCTAATCGAAATTATTAATGCTGGTAGAAAACTAAAAAATAAATTCACCTCAGGTTCTGACAAAATTGCATCATTCATCATCAAGGATTGTCTTAGTGCATCAATATGTCCATTGCTTACAATCTTCAATTTAATTCTTGAAACATCGGTTTTTCCAGATATATGGAAAATTTCGAAAATTTGTCCAGTACATAAGTCTCAAGACCGCGCTATTGTTAACAATTATAGACCAATTTCGATCTTAAATAACTCTGCAAAGGTCTTGAAGATCATATTATGTAATCGCATTTATCCTGCAACCAAACACATCATCTCTGAATCTCAACATGGATTCATGAACTCAAGATCCACAATTAGTAATCTATCTATTTTAAGTCAATACTTATGTGAATCATTAGACCAAAGAGGGCAGGTTGATGTGGTTTATACTGATTTCTCCAAGGCCTCTGACAAAATCAATCACGAAATACTATTGAAGAAAATTACCAGTCTAGGATTTAATAATATTTATTTGGACCTTTTGAAATCTTACTTGAAAAACAGAGTGCAGTTTGTCTCTCTCAATGGATATTCCTCGAATAACTTCATTGCAACCAGTGGAGTCCCTCAGGGCCAACCGGGGCCTTTTTTTGATATTTATCAATGATCTTTGTGAGTCGCTGAGTGCAACAAACTAATGTTTGCGGATGATCTGAAATTATATGTTACTATTTCTAATTCTGACGATTGCTTTATTCTACATGAACAAATCAATTACTTATATGATTGGTGCTTTAAAAACCATCTTTTCCTCAATACTCAAAATGTAAAGTACTAACCTTCACCTGAAAATCAAATATTGTCAATTACCCATACTCAATTAATACTACAGTTCTAGAACATGTTAATAATATCAGGGACTTAGGAGTGTACTTTGACCATCAGCTTACATTCAACTCTCACATAAATGAGATTACTAAATCAGCATATCGCATAAACGGTTTCTTTTTCAGAAATTGTAGAAGCTTTAATGATATTTCTGCAGTCTCATCTCTATTCTTCAGTCTGGTAAGGTCGAAGCTAGAATTTGGATCATTAATATGGAATCCTATTTATGTACAATCTTCAACTACAATCGAGAAAGTACAGAAAACATTCTTAAAGTTTCTGTGCTCCAAGGTCGATGGATCATATCCTTCAAGAGGATGTGATTATACGAACTTACTCATGGATTTGATTTCATATCTTTAGAAAAACGCAGATATCAAGCATCCATTATGTTCTTGCACAAGCTATTAATAGGTGAAGTGGACTCACCAGCACTATTATCTCAAATTGATTTCCATGTGCCGAGATTGGAGTCTAGATCAAATACCACCTTTAAGTGTAAAAGAGCCCGAACAAATATTATGTCTAAAGCTCCGATCAATGTAATGTGTTGTAATGCAAATAAGCTATCAAATATATGTGATATTTTTGACTGCAGTAAGTCGGAATTAAATAATAAATCTCGAGCATATTTATAGTGATTCAGGATTAAACCATGCATGTACTATTTTGTGTCTCATACCTTATGTTTATTCTTTGCACTGTTCCTCGTCAATTCCTTTATTAGATACTAATACTATCTTGTAAATTATTATCTATAATATTTAATTGCCTTGTAAATGGTCTCTGTTGGGCAATACATGCTTTATTTATGCTTTATTTATTTATTTATATTAGAAAAATAGCGGCAGAGAATCGCATTGTGTCAAAATTTGTTGTAGGTATTAGAGCAGAAAATATCCTGCTTAGATCATGTTTCTATGAAAATCAATATGCTCGCAAGATCAAATTTAAAGAGAAGGGGTAAAACACAATTTATTTGAGGATTATTAGACCAAGTTGAAATAGACGGTATTTAGCACCTTTATGATTCAGGTATGGAATTACTTTCGTGTTACCAAAAAGTGGTTGATGATGAGATCAACTTTCGTTTTGATCCGAGTATTAAAATATGAGTTCTGATACATATCGTCAAAGAAGGATCTGCAAATTAAAATATAAAAAAGTTTATTGGGTATTCTCCAGACCAGAATACTTTGAAAAAAATATCAATTCTCAACCTTTGTGATAACGATAATTGAAATATCCGCAATTATTGTTTTTTGGTGATATATCTATATCAGATTATTATAAAGTTTGGTGATTCTTTTTCCGAAGTAGTATGAATTATTCAGAAAATGAGAGGTATTTGGTATTATAAAGCACAAATAATTTTTATTCTATCGACAGACCATACCCCGTTGGCATTGTAATAATTTATTAACATCCACTAATTTCAATAACATCCACTCCGTCGACTTCTAATTATAATAAACTAATTATAAAAACCCTTTTTAAAGACAAAATTTATTCAATTGCACTAAAAAGTTAAAATAATTGCTTTGGATGTTAGGTTATTCCGTGAGTACACATTCAAGCATCTAAAAAAATTCTCAAAATACATGAACTCAAAATTTTATACCATTCACTTGTAGAATCTCATATTCAATATGGAATATCTGCCTGGGGAGGAGTATACAACTGTCATACAGAACAATTGGAAGTAATGCAGAAATACTTTTTGAAGATTATCTACAATAAAGAACGTACATATCCTACGGAAAAACTATTCAAAGAGATACCTATTCTCGAACTGAAAAAAATTCATTCTTATAAGATTCTCTGCTTACAATATAAAAATAGAAAAGAATTAAAATACATAAAACATGAACATAACACAAGAAACAAACAAAAGAAGGAGTTTTTTTATAGAAAAGACAACAAAAACGATTGGTCAGAAGTCATTCCACTACACAGCCCCAAAGCTGATTTGTCTGGTTCCACAGATCATCAGAAATATGAATAATACTTCTCTTTACAACAAAAATAAAGTTTGTTTGAGAGATTCGTCTATAGAAAACATGGTGAAAATTATCAATATTTCCGTATGATTCATCATAGCCGAAGTCAATTATATTGGTAGTAATCAAAATTTTTGTTAATTATTTTTCATGATTTCTATTCTACATAGTTTATTGTATTTTCTGTATTTTACTTTGTTTTTGTATTTTATTGTATTTTTATTGATTTTCATTTATTATTGGATTACTTTTATTTATTTATAGTAGTGGCATTTTGTATCTTCACATTTTTACATTCACACATTTTTTTAAATTTTCATTTTAACATTCTTACATTTTGAAAATTTTATATTTAACAATTTTACATTTTTATATTTTTACATTTTACATCATTACTTTTTTACATTTTTGCTTTTTTACATTTTTACACTGTTACATTTTCTATTTCATATTTCTTATTTTTATATTTTCACATCTTTAACATTTAACATATTTACATTTACTTATTTTACATGTTTGGATTTTACATTTTATATATATTTTCTCTCTTTGATTTATATATTTTATACTCACTTCATTCATTTAACTTTCAGCATGTATTCATTCATTTGCTTCGATTTATTGGCAAGATATTACTATATAGGTTAGGAATGCCCACAACAAGTTTTCTTCGTGGGATATCTCCGATGTATTTTTATTTTTTCATCATTCATGTCCATGCCTGTAACCTTAATAAAAATAAAGAATATTATTATGAAAAAAAATTATATTATTATAGATTCATGAATTCTGAACGTTTCTAAGATTTTAAAACTTTTAAATAAATATATGCAACTCCATATCCAATTTTGCTCTCTTCCTGCTATTATTGAGTCTTTTGCCTATAAGTAGTACCTCATTATATTTTCATTTTTGAAGTTGTTATTTGAGATATTATATTGAAATTGAACTTCACCAAGAACGATAGTTTGAAAGTCAATAAATTATAACCATGTGTCTTTTTTTGAAAACTATATGAAATATTAAAAATTGGTCTTTCATAATATATTGTTTTGAATTTCATAAACAAAAAAATGCATGTAGATAATATTTCAAACCTCGATAAATATATATATATATATATATATATATATATTTTGAGTAAACCTTTCATATTTATTCAAGCTTTTTGTTTGGAAGGTGACTTGATCGGGAGTGCTCTTAGCTAAGATTCAAGAAAATCTGTTCAGCCGTTTGAAGATCATCAGCTCTTTTCTAGCTGATGAAGGGATGTGAGCAACTTCCACAGGTCTGCTTGATTCGAAATTTGGTATCCTGTTACTTCAATGATATTGCAAGAATATGGAAACCTTGACCTGATGCTGCAGCATCACCTGGAATCTCACCAACTCACAGCAGAGGTATCGTGTTGGAGCTCAATGGAATGATCTCAATGAAAAGGTTATATATAGATGGTGATCAGGGGCTGATGATGGAGCAGGAAAGAGAAACAAGGATAAATTGGTGAGTGATTCTAAGCTACTTTCACTCGATATGAAATTTTGGGATAAGATGTGGTACCGGGTCAATTAATTTAAGAATGTTTGAAGTGAATGAAATAATGAATGAGTGAATTTCATTTGATATGGTATGGTGCTGAAAATGATGAGGAACGGTGGGGTACGGTATGGACTACGTACATAGGAGGTGATTAAATGGGATTAAGGAAATGAATGATCGTATTTTACTAGTAAGATTAAAGTTTAAAAAGCATGAAATAAAAATGAATGTGATTTTTTGTGGAGCAACAACGTTTCTTGACATGTGTTTTTGGGTAACCTTCCACACTCTGAAAATGAAAACTATTAAAAGAAGTATCTTTTGAATTTTTACAATTTTTTTGATAGGCAAATTCAGAAAACAATTACTGACTAACTGAATCATTTTTTCTATAGGAAAATATAATTTGGTGCACGCAGTAACTTATCGGGAGAACTAATTAGTTTGCCTTTTCTACACTTATATAGATTTTCCTGATTATATTTTCATTTTCAGACTGTGGAAGGTTACCCAAAAAACATGTCAAGAAACAAGAAATAAAACTCAAATACAAAATTTAAAAGACCCCTGACACAAAAAACCTATAATTTTTTTTATGTATTGGTCCTTTAAGTTTAAACATAAGTAATAATATTTTGATCCAAGCGGCATCGCGTCGGGAGACCGCTAAGTAAATAAATAAAAAAAATTATCAAAAAATTAAACCGACGAAATATGGAACTGAAAAGTAAAAAATAAAATAAATCTTCTTAGTCTCAATAACCAAGCTCCTAAACTAATGTAAGTAACTAATTTTGAGTCGGCGCCAAACAAACAAGCAAATGAATTAGGTAAGGCGTAAAATGATGGCATCGAGTTGCGCGGTGACATTTTGATAATTTTTTTGAAGTAATTTATTGATCTTTGTTGATTGTACGTTTGGCGCCGACTCAAAATTAGTTACTCACATTAGTTTAGGAGCTTAGTTATTGAGACTAAGAAGGTTTATTTAATTTTTTACTATTCAGTTCCATATTTCGTCGGTTTAATTTTTTGTTAAAAGTTTTTATTTTTCATTTTTTTCTGGCTGAAATCCACTAATTACTACCTACTTGTTTTTTGATTACTTCCAAAATACTTACTTACCCACCTTACTTCAAATATTACCAGTTAAATAATATGATTATCTACTTTTACTATTTGTTGTAATATAAATTATTTTTGTTGTTCTGGTTAGTTTATTTCATTCCTTTGTAGATCATTCCATTCTCTCATAGAATATAATGGTTGTGGCGGATGTAGGAGAACAAAAATAATAACAATAGCGATCTGTCATTGTCAACGGCATATGTGTGCCAATGTTCACAAGTGAAAAATCAATTATCCCCTATTTTTCTACCCGTAAGGTTCGATAATTCCATTCGGAATCCAAATATGATAAATTTTGAGGTATACCTTATCTAATAAAAAACGAATCATCCAAATCGAAAAACCCAGTACAAAGTTATGCCTGATAGAATCGGTTAATGGACCAGAATTCAGAGGGTGAGTGATCAATATCCTTAAATTTGCTATCTTTTGGGGTGAATCTTATCTTTTAAATTCAAATGGGACCAATTTCGAAGTACACCCTATCCACTGAAAAAAGAATTATCGGAAGCGGACGCCTAAGTAAAAAGTTATGCGTGGTCATACATAAAAAAAAATATACGCGTCGACTAGAGGTCCTCCTCCTTTTTGGTTTCGTCGGTTAAAAAACAACAAAAATGATAAAGTAGGTCCCCCGACGCGACGACCCTTGGATCAAAATATTACTACCTATATTAAATTTAAGGGGCCAATTCATATAATTTGTTTACATTTCAGAGGTTTTTTGTGTCGAGGGCTTTTTAAAATTTTAATTATAGTTTTTTCTCTTACAATTACCATAGCTCTTCCTATAGAGTTTCGAGAGTGAAAAGGTTTTGACTAAGTTATATCATACCGAAGATAATATAGGAGAAACAAAAATGGCTCCGGAAACGTTACCATAATGAAAGAGGGAATTTTGTGGCATAGTGGACAAATTATTAAATTGAAGAAAAAAATATCCTCAAGTGGGAGTCGAACCCACGACCTAATGATCTTTAGCCATACGCTCTAACCAACTGAGCCATTCGAGGACATAGGAATCGACACACACTCGTAATCCTTTCCTTCCATAATTTAATATTAATGTTAGAAATGAATCAAAAATCAAACGTATTTATCACTGGCCGTCGAGATCCCTTACCCATCACTCAACTTCATCGTCATTCGAAAATTTCAGTCGCAGATTTAAGCAGATGATCTCCAACCACTGATGAGATTTTAGCCAAATATATAAAGTGAAAGTGAAAATATTGTGTCCGAAATACATATAATGAAAGAGGAAATTTTGTGGCATAGTGGACAAATTATTAAATTAAAGGAAAGAAGCATCCTCAGGTGGGAGTCGAACCCACGACCTTATGATCTTTAGCCATACGCTTTATCCAACTGAGCCATTCGAGGACATAGAAATCCTTTCCTTCCATTATTTAATATTCATGTTAGAAATTAATTAAAAATCAAACGTACTTATCACTGGCCGTCGAGATCCATTACCTATCACTCAACTTCATCGTCATTCGAAAATTTCAGTCGCAGATTCAAGCAGATTAGAGATCATTGTGTCCGAAATACATATAATGAAAGAGGGAATTTTGTGGAATAGTGGACAAATTATTAAATTAAAGAAAAAAAGAATCCTCAAGTGGGAGTTACCATAATATTTCATATTTCCATCAGATTTTCTTGAAAATATTTCCGACCTACTGATAAGTGGAAAATTACTTGATATTTCCATATTCAGCATTCCATAATCATAGTGTCGTATGGGAAACAAATGCACTGCTTTCCTCCACTAAACCCTGAAAAATGCAGGTGAACATGAAAGGGACTATGAGAGTTCAATCTGAACAATATAGCAAATATTGATGAAGTTAAATCTGTAATAAAACATATGATTTTAGATGCAATATCACGAACAATAACAATAATTAATGAATAATGCCTGAAAAAAAGGAAAAATGAAAATATTCATTCATAAAAATGTCTCAAGAAGATATATAAGACTTTGTCTTCCAATATAATGGGTTATATAATTCAGGGTGTTCATTTTGTAGGACAGTTCATCCTAAATCAATACCAATGTAGCTTGAAAGATATAATTAATAAATATATATTCTTATAATTACTACATTATCCTGCAACTCCCTGATGTTCTTGAAACGATTTTTCTACATAATAATCTATTATTCAAACTTGGAAGATATCAGTAACACCTACTAAAGTTAAAATGTAGCCTAAAACTATTATTCGAAGACTAATGTTGTCCATTTTTCTCTTGGTGCTCAGCATTCACAGTAGCTTCACTGAAACGAAAGAAACATTATATTAGTTTGATATTTTTTCTGAGAATTTTTTTTTTCGGGTTCATGGACTGAGCATATGTATACAAATATATTGGGTTGATCGTCAAACATATAATGATCTAGGGTGGAGTGGGGTAAGTGTAATCAGAAAAACGATAGTTACACTTTATGAATGCCACATGTGGTATATCGGATTGAATTGAAATGTCTGTGTTCAATCTTATCTGATTGGATTGCTTGCCCTGACAAAGCTCTATTGAGATTTAAGGAGGGTTTCGCGAATATATGATATAACTTACGCTGTATTTGGTATGATATAGTTAGAGAAAAATATATATATATATATTTTCCATGAGTTTTATATATCTTTGGTATGGTTCCATATTTGGTGATAATAATTACCAAGCTGTGATTTTGATGTGGGTGAAGTGATCATATATATATATATATATTTCATGAATAAATTTGGTCCTTGAAATTTGGAATATTCTTTGATTTTATAGAGGCCTTTCTGAAGAATTATTTGACGGCTGGTTAAACAATAATTCTCATATACTTTTCTTGAATATCATTGAAATTGAAGTCATTTTCGTATAATTCTGTTTTTTTATTATTCTTTGTAAAGTATAATCTTGGCTGCTCTCGATCAGAATTAATTATCTTTTCTTTATGTTTATATCATAAAATAATCTTCAATTTCAGTATTGAATATTACTGACAAATCTCAGCACAAGCTGATTTGTTAATTTAATTTTAAGCAATAATTTTTTTATGAGATTACACTCATTTGTAACAACTATACGTTGGCGAGTGTATTGAGAAATTCCAAGTTTCAAGAAGTAGAATTTTTGTATATCAAATTCTGACACAAACAATATTGTTTTTCATGTTAAATCGCTGAGAACACACTCAATGGACCAGAAGCTGATGATTGTGTCAACCTGATCGGTCGCCCAGCAGCTATAAGTACCCCCCTGATTGCGAGCCAAACAACTTCGTGAAGTCTAGCTACGAGCTACACAAAAATACAATCAAGGTACATTGTCATCGATAAACCGACAGGTTCAGCAAACAAAAACAGTATTAGTTTTCTTGCGTTGGAATTTATATAAATCTTTTATTCAATATATGTTAAAGATCTAGGAATGATGTAAATTTGTAAATCTTTCATTCAATATATGTTAAAGATCTGGAAATGATGTAAATTTGTAAATAGATTGTTATAAGTTGGTATTCGTTTTATTGTTGTAGTTATTTACAGAAGGAAATTTATTTGATGTGCAATCATTATTGAATAGGGAATTTGAATTTTTGTCCCAGTTTAAATAAAAATTCTGGCGTCCATTCAAATTCACAATTTCTAAAACTTTGCTTGAAACATAAGAAATTTGAAACTAGCAAGGCGGTCCAAAGAACTCCACACCGCTCTCCACTGAATAGTCTGGGCATTCTATTACAACAATTAACTTGTTTAACATTACAGTTAGTTTTCCTGACATGGTCATTTGTACTGTCAACCTCTGTAATATGTACGCTGTTGAAATACTCTCCGAACAACTCAGCTTTCTCCACCAGCTCTGCCACCGAACGTTCAGGTCCAATCACTACGGCCGGGACAGGCTCTCTTTTCCTCTGAAAGTTTTTGGCCGTGTCCCATAGTGAACGGTCCTGGACGTTGAGGCTCTCAAGCTTGCGATTCCATTTTTCATTTGTGTTCTGTTTTATAAGTTCACTTATTTCCTTACCTAGTCTTAAAAATTGTTCTTTATTTATGGGATTTCAAGTGGCCTGCCATTTTTGTTTTTTTTTGTTCTTGATTTTTATGAGGTTTTTGGTGTTTTGTGGAATCACAAACTTGTCTCCCCTCACAACTATCTTCTTGGTTGTTTTCTCCCTCGCGATTTGGAAGGTTTTAATAAATTTTGCGATTTCATATTCGATGTCGTCTTTACTTATTCTGGAATTTATTATAGTGATCCTGTTCATTATTTCCTTGAATTGGTTCCAATTACAAGTAAAATAGTCGTATCTCACCTTTTCTCTATTCTGGTAGACTGAATGATTGATTTTGAAGATAACCGGGACATGATCCGAGATGAATTCGTTAATGACCGTTAGTTCGCCAATATTTGTTACCTTCATTTGAACAACCAAATCGACTGTCGTCGATAACATGCCGTTGAAGGGAAAATGCGTAGGTTCGTTACTGTGCTCTATAAAAATCTCATTGTCCGTCGAGTACTTCAACAGCGTTAACCCGTTAGGACTCGATTTCGATACTTGCGTTGAAATCCTCGGCCAGAATCACCTTATTGGCAACACTAAACAGATTGTCTAGATCTCGCGCCTTGAATTAATAATAACAATATTATAATTTATTAGTCCTTTAAGATCATATACATGATATAGCATAAGTCAGGTATACAATTGTTAGACACATAATCAATGAGATATACAAAATGGTAAACACAAAATCAAATTACAAAATACAGATATCACACACGCATAGTTGAAATAACACTTAACTTTTGAACCGCTGTAGAAACAGTTATCTTGCAAAGTATCACATATTTTTGATAATAAACATAAAGGTTTTAACATAGTTGTCTGTATAAAATAGAGTGAGGAATATAGATAAAATATAGATATAGTAGTATACAATTTATGTACCAATCAATAAATCTAGCAGTATTGGTTTGTAGGGTTTCATAGTTTATGTTGTAATTTTTTTTTGTTGGGTCCTTCATTATAATTTAGGAATTTATTTCTCGAATAAAATCCTTCAGTGGATATACAATTTTTTAATTTACATTTGAATATACTCATGTTATTCATTGACTCCAGCTCAACAGGCAGGCAATTGAACAATTTAGATCCACCATAGATTGGCGCCATTTCGTGGAGTTTAGTTTTATGTGTTTTTGTTCTGAACATATTTTCATTTCTCGTTGAATATCTATGCCATTGGGCATTAGTTTCCAGATTCATTTCATGTTTCTTTATGTAAATAATCAGACTGTAAATGTATATACTTAGAACAGTTTGAATTTCAAATTTCTTAAAATATGGTTTACAGGAGTCTGTTGCTTTCAAATTGTATAGTAACCGAATTATCCTTTTCTGAGCAGTAAATACTCTTGTGGCATCTCTACTACGTCCCCATATTATACATAAGTATTGAGTGTACCATTGCATAATGGACATTTAACAGTGATTTCTCGTCTAAGATATTCTTGAGTCATAGTTTGGCGAACTATATATTAAGTAAATACAGGTGCCATCTATTAATTTTATGCCAACATGCTCAATGTTGGAGTCTCTTTGAGGGATTTCCGTGTATGAGATTCTATTATTTATTGAAATAGCCACCCCGCCTGCGGCTCTCTCCCCTCCTTGCCTGTCCGCCGTGATGGTGGTGAACCCCCTAAACTTTAAATTATGTTCCTGCCGGAGTCTGGTCTTAGACAGGAGCATTATTTCAACAGAATGCTCTTGAATGAAGTTGTTGAGAAGTGGATACTTTCCCGAAACTCCATTCACATTGAGGACACATACCTTTATTCCCCTAGAACCCGCCATTGAATAGGAAAAACTGAGTTCCTGCACTAACGCGCTTACATCTACGAGTTCCGATATTTTACGCAATATCTCAAGTATGTTACCTACCGTATTTGGCTGAGAGAAAGGAAGGTAAGGAGTAGGAGGGGAGCCTGCTGTGGCCTCTACTCTTCTGGCTGGATGGGGATGCATCTGGCCAGCGTTCCCTTTTCTCGCATCTTTGCTGATGTCTCCGTCTGTATGGAGAAGCGTCTGATTGACGTACCCTTTTCTCGACTCGTTAGCCCTTTTTTCTGGATAGAGTATCGCTGAGTTTTCAACGTACTACTTTCTCGACCCGGTAGTCCTTCTTTCTGGATGGAGTAGCGCTGAGTTTTCAGCGTACTCTTTTCTCGAGTTTCCTGATTCCTATTGTTGCTTCCTTTGATTCCACCGGTCCACCTTTGGTGGAGGCGGCGGCTTATATCTTAGTGTTTCAGTACTTGCGGGTACTTCTTCCTCAGACTTGCTTCCGAGATATTTCAGTTTTCCTACGTAGACTTTGCAGAGCTTCACTCTAGGTGGACGAAATTCTCCACAATTATAGCATTGCGCTAGTGTTTCATCGCTTTTCGTACAGGCACTGGTGTGGTGCTGTTGGATGCATTTGTCTTCTACAGTTCACAATAATATTCATTTTGTTATTCTGTATCTACATTGCATGTCCTCAGCCTAAATACTAACTTAATTTACATATATACATATATACAATTTACAGACTAAGAAGTTGTTCACGAAACCCTCAGTCCGGAGAGAGCCAAACGAATGCCTCGGCCCAAGACGGACCGATACCTACGTATGAACGAGGAAATGAGTCCATCCCAGCAGATTTTGGAGCTGTTTCTCTTGAGCATTCAGAAAGTCCATGTTAATTTTTGGGTTTAATTTTCAGTCTCCTGCTTGCGCTTATACTGAATTTTGAAATAGTATTAGATTTATTATGAATGAATTCGGTTTGAGTGTGTGGTTTTTGTGGATATTTCCAGGAAAATAATAATAAAAAATCTGGTGAAGGGTGAGAATGTGGTTTGAGTATGATGTTTTGAATTAATGAATTTTGTAGGAGTTTTGAGTATTTTGTTTAGTGGTAGTTTTGTGTAATATTGTATTTGTGTATTTTGTGTATTAAAGGTTGTGAGGGTGTGCTTTGAATATATGTTTTTAGTTAGTAGAATTTTGTAGGAATTGAGTTGATAGAATTTTGTAGTAGTTTTGAGTATTTCGTTTTGCGGTAATTTTGGGATTATAATGACCAACTCGTCGCCCATACCGGCGGCTGCAGTCCCCAAGGAACCTGGGGAGGCAGTGGCAGCTCATGCCGCCCCCTCCCACATGTTCCCAGGGGCCACCGCCGTCAGCGAGCTGATGTACTATTTGAGTTAGTGAAAGTATGGCATTCCGAATGTTTGCAATATTTCCGATTGTTTTGAAGTAATTAAAATTGAATTTTCAATTTCGTTTAGTAAGTCATAAACCAAAATCTGCGGGAGTGGGCAATTTCCATCGTCCACTTCAGGTCTAGTTGCCGCGTTTCTTGATTCTTCTGTGAGTATTTTCGTTGTTCTATCCAAGTGGAAGCGCCTCTACCCCCCTGGCCTCGGGGGTTGGCTGGCGTTCTTGGGTACATGTTCATTCTCAGGTTCCCTGTTCCCATTCCCTGACTTGAGGGTTGGGATTGGGATTGCTCTTTTCGGGCTGCGAGCTTTTTCAAGTAGGCAACGCATTTCTTATAATTTGCGGGATGGTCCAGCTTGCAGGTTACACATTTGGCTGGCACATCCGGGCTTTTCTGACATGTTGCCGTGAAGTGTTCGCTAGCGCACTTCAGGCACTTGGGTGTAAGGTTACAGTTAGGTGCCGCGTGTCTCCACCACTGGCTCCTCCTGCATTGCTTGAGATTTATTTCAGCTTTCCTGACTTCACAGTCGATGAGCGTATCATGCAGGAATTTGATTTTTCTCTTTAGGATAGAGAGAGTATTTTCTCCACTTGTTATCACGAGGTATGAAGGTCTCTCGGTTTTCTTCATTTTATGAATGCTAAGTGTCTCCAGGGTGTGTTCCTCTTTGAGAGACTTAGACATTTCTTCTATTTTGGGTCCACTGTCCATGCCCTTGAGCACGAATGAGTGTTGCTTATTGGCTTTGTGAGTGTAGGTATGGAATCCTACATTTTTACGGTCAGGTTGACGTCTGTCTTATCGATATCTGAGCCAAGCAACGTCGGGCGCGTTAAGTACTTGAATGGGTGACCACCAGACCAAGAAGGTGCACGTAAAATGCCCTAACAACTGTAGCGTAGTAGCATATTCGCAGCTGCAGGCATCTTATCAATGAGCACGAGATAAGACGATAGATATGCAGTCCTCGGGACTGCCATCTTATCGTAAGTTAAGATGGCAGTCCCGAGTTCATAGAGTTGAGCTCGTTGAAGAACCCTACCTCCGAAACAACAGAGGATTTGGCAAAATTTCTGGTTGGGAGGAGTGTGCTCACCGGCGTCGTTGTTTAGCCTTGGTCGCAGAAACAGACCGACGTTGAATAAAGCAATAAAAAAAAAATTCTATTATGCATTCAATTGAGAATGTTTCCCTTTTCAATATTTATCATGAATTATTTGAGAAACAACCAAATTAAAAAAATTAAAAAAGGGTTCGATTTTTTTATAAATATTTATTGTTACTGTTTTCATACCTATATGAAAAAAATATTGAATAACATTTGATTTAAATTTTTAGCGCTATTTGTTTATTTATAAAAAAAATTATCAAAAAAAAATATTCATATTGTTTAAACAAAATATTAGGAAGTTTTTGTCTTAGAGTTCATGATTTGCGATTCTCTACAAGATATAAAAATATGATGATTTAATTTGTTTATTTGATGAACAATTTGTCATAAACAATTGTCAAATAAGTTTTTTTTAGATTCAGATGAAATAACAAAAATAACTATATGCAATAAAATGGGAAGAAACAATTTTTTAAAGCATTTTTCATTTTGGTATATTTCAAAAATCAAAACGGCCATTCGATGTGTTTGGTTATTAACGGCTATATCTTCTCAACTATCAGAGATACGGTAAAGGACATCCGAAACGATTTCCTTCATTATATTTGAACCAATCAAATGGCCAAAATTTCAAAGTAGAGAACCAATCAGGTCAGTTTTATAGCGATAAAAAGTCTTCTCGCTGTTTTATACTGATAACACCACTAGTAGATTCGATATTGTTTTGCGATAAAACGACACTTAGGGCCTGTTAGAATGATTCCTATATAAGGAAACAAGAAATTCGATATTTTAATTGAAATATACCTTTTTCAGCACGTTAAAAGCCACAGATTCTCAAGTAAGGCAATGAATAATTGAAATCCGTTATTTTCATAACATCAATAATAATTCTCGTGGACTAGTGGATACCGCATCAGTCTCTCACCCGGGAGGCTCGGGTTCGATTCCGTATCCATAGGTATGGAATAAATTCATTTTTAGCGTTGTTATGTATTTGTTTAAAAAAACAGGTAGATTTCTATTGTCAATTTGACAATTTACAGTATGAAAATATCACCCCCTTCTTGCACCCCTGAATTTTGAGCACCCCCTCAAAAATTTTAAATGAGAAGAGGAGTCGTGTGGCACCTTGTTCGAAAGGGATTGTCATTCTCTGTTCAGCAATAATAAATTTTTCAAATTTGGTGCAATCATAACAGAAAATTTATTTTGAAAATGTAAAATTTTGATACTTTACGTAGAATGAAGGAAATAATGTCACATAATGTTTAGGAAGTATTTTTCAATTTATTTTACAAATGAACTGAATGTTCAAAATGGCCACCATTCACTTCTTGACAATAAGCTAGTTGATCTTGGAATTCTCGTACGACATTTTGTAGGACCTCTGGGGTTATGTTGTTAATTTCATCCGTTATCCCTACTTTTAAATCTGCAATATTGTCTGGTCTATTGAAATATACTTTTGATTTCAAATAACCCCATAAGACGTAATTATCGTTTCGGCAGTTAAAGCAGCAGTGAATGCGATGAAAACTTCATATTGGGAAACATACTTCTTTGCCTCAATAATTCATAATTGAACAATTGAATGTGAATTCAAATGATCATTTTCAGATTTTCACAATTTCTTTGAGATTAAGTTCAATTCCCAGCGTTGGCATGGTGTCAGACAAAATTTATAGACATGAAAATAGGACCGTCTTTCAACGGAATGAAACACAATTCAGTTGTTGTGATTGTGTTCAGATTTATCTTCTTCGAAACGATTGCAAGGTATTGGATAATTAAAACTAATCTACGTCTTCGCTAACGTTAGACGAATATATTGTTCGCTTCTTCAGACCTTAGGCGTTTGCAAAGTCGTAGATTAGTTTTATTTGTCCAATACTCTGCCATTTCAGAATCATTAAATAAATTACGAAATCAACCTTTCGGGCTGGCCTCGCCATCATTTCAAACGATTTGAGATGGTGACTATCATTCATCTCAGCCATAGATTATTCCAGATTTGATTTCATAAACATTTCCAGACAATTTTTCTATCTTCAGATTGAGGATTTTTTTTTGGAAAAAAGTTATAAAAATATTTTTTCAAATTGCTGCAAGAATTCTCTTCAAAATTGTGTCTTTTAACCTTGTTTCAAATTATGGCTCAACTCATTTTATCGAAAAAACGAAATAACTTTTTTTCTCTTATTTATCTCCAAGATTTTCTTAAGAACTTCTGAAAGAGTAGTTTTTTATCATGGACAGTTTGTCAATGATTGTGAGAAAATATGTGAGTGTTTCCCATATCTTCATTAGAAAACTAATACCAGAACTCGAAGGTATGTGAAATTATCACCCTTCCATGTCTGAAATAGTTATTTATGTACCAAGGTCGAAAAACTGTCTATTATAGTTGAGCCTGAAAATTGATAGCCGAAGCTAGCAAGCAGGCGAGACAATAGACAGTGTTTCGCCGAGGTGCATATTACATTTTTTCGTCGACCTCTACATACCTTTATGAAAGTAAGTACTCACCTGTTTGCTGGCCTCGGCTACGTCCCACTCTTCGAACTGCACACTCGATCATAATTTTAATGAATTTAACAAAATGTATTCTGATTTGAAGTGTAACAACTCTCTATTTTAATTATACTACAAAATTAAATCAATCTCGAAAATGAATATTGAACTTACAGTTTGTGCAATTATTGATATTTATTGCTGCTGTCGAAGAAGACGCAAAAGACAAGTTTTGATTTTGGATACTTATTCACACGTAAAATCTAGCGGATTTTGTAAGTAATTGATTTGACAACAGCAAATGACAGTTATTGTCACAGTCGCCTATGTTTTTATTGAATCGTGCCATATCATAGTGACCACAGCGGACGAAAAGTGTCTGCGGACGAAAAATACTTGCCTTAAAAAATAGTCGATTTATTATTCGCAAATAAGTACGTAAAATTTAATTTTTTGTAGAGGTCGACGAAAAATAAAATTATTCAAATGGGAAAATCTTGTAGAGGGGCAAATATTATTATTTGTTGAATGAAAAGTGTGATGAAAGAAAATTGTATTTCGTGCATAAAATAATTTATTAAAATCCTAGCAAAGCGCTTTCGACCGTTAGGTCATCATCAGTGCGTACCTGAAAGTAAGTACTATTGATAGAGAATAAGTTACTGAAAAGTTTTTTTGAGAACGAAAATTGACATATTTTAAATGTGAGGTTACTTACTCGTCAGGTGTACAAGAAGCCAGAAAGACCACAAAATATCTCATAATCAATGAGAGTTATATAGGTTTACGTGACACACATGTTAAAATACATATTCTTGGCCACGATGAAAATTGAGATTACAATTTTTCCTTATCTTTTAAAAAGCCATTGTTGATGTGTGATAGCTGGACCCAAGTGACAAGATTGACAATTGACAAGTGAACTATGAAGTAGATTGGCAAGGAACACCAAACCATGGAGATATCAGAATCAAGAAAGTAATATCCCTGTCATACGAAAACACACTAGAGGATGATCAATCTAATGAGGACTGTCATCTGTCAAATATATGTTCTAGTATTTCAAGGAAGACCAGACAAGATTCTTCAATTCTCACATTTGAGTCATCACAATTGAATATAAGTTCAAGAGAGAAGTCTAATTAGACCTGTCCTTCCTAATAAAACAAACAATTGAATAACTCTGGTAGTGTCCATGGACAATAAATTTAAATTTTTCTTAGTAAAAATAAAACTCCTTGTCCACCCTGGCTCAGTTGAACCGCAACTGGGGGATAAGAAGTGTGATACAAGTCTAATGGGAACTAGACCCAACTTCACAACTCACACAACTGGAGTAAAACAGAGTATAAAAGGTGATTATCCAGAACATGACTTGTGTTTTCAGTATGGAGAAAACTGAAAAAGAGGCTGGCAAATTGCAAGGAGATATAAGTAAAATCATCACCGATAATGGAAATTGAAAATTATCAGCATGATTAACAAAAACACTAAAAATTATAGTACAAAAAAGCTAAGGAAGTTGAATATTATTTAATGTAGACGTCTATGAAGTGGAAAAAAGGATCTATTTGAATTGACTTGCGTGTTGAGACAAAGGTTATTGTTGAGTATCTCTTCAATGTTGTGTAAATCTTCAAGAAAATATAATCTATTATAATTTTTGGAACTGACTTCATGTAAGATTTGTGAATTTCTATTTGGACTAAAATTATGATTGTTAAATCTTAAGTGATGACCGAATGCAGAAACTTTATTACTATTTAAATGTTCCATGATACGAACTTTCAAAGGTCTACAAGTTCTACCAATGTAGGCTGCATCGCAGTCTTCACAATTTAACTAATATATACCACTTTTGGAAAGTTTGTCAATTTTGTCATTTGTATTGACCAAAAATCTACTCAAGCTATTGTTGGTTTTGAAAGACATTTTTCAAAGAACATTCTGCTCCTTTTTCATTAACTTCTAGCAATCCAGTCATTCCCAGATTGTATGGACTTCCAAAGATCCACAAGATCGACTTACCGATAAGGCCAGTAGTGAGTTTCACCAATACTCCAGTTTCAATTCTGGCGTCTTTCATTTACAAACTTATAAAACAGTTAACTAACTTCAAACCTACATTTTCGGTAAGTTATTCTTTGGATTTGATTGATAAACTTACGAATTTAGATCTACCCCAAGATTGCCTAATGATTTCATTTGCAATTAGCAATCTAGTCAACGAGGTTCTGAGTCTTGCAAAAGTTGATGACAATTGTACTACTTTTATATTGACCATTTTGAATTTTTGCCTGTCACAAGATTTTTTTATATTTAATGAAAAATACTATCAGCAACCCGAAGCTCTTACTATGGGTTGTTTTTCCCTTTTTTTAGCAGATATTTTCATAAACAATTTAGAAAATAAATTCATTGTCACGGATATCAACCCTGAAATTTCACATTGGCACGGATATGTTGATGACTGTTTAGTGTTTGTAAATGGTAATATTGAGACTGCTCAAAATTTATTAACTAAAATTAATCAAACACACCCTAACATAAAATTCACTTTAGAAATAGAATCAAATAATAAAATATTTTTTTTAGATCTTACAATACATAAAAATATTCAATCCTTAGATTTCAATATCTACAGAAAACCTACACAAACTGATCATGTGATACCTAGTTTTTCGAATCATCCCCATCAGCATAAAATGGCTGCCTTCTATTGTTACATCTACAGACTCTTAAATGTACCTCTTTCTACTGTTGAGTATAAAAAAGAATTGAATATTTTGAAACAAATAGCTTCCAACAATGATTACAATCCTAGCATTATTAACACTTTGATTCAAAAAATTAAAAATAAAAATGAACAGAACTTATCCAAAATTAAATTCAATCGACAAATTTGTTTCAATTCCTTTTTTAAACAACAACATTTCTAACAAAGTAGCTAGTTGCATTAAGAGCAACTTTAACTTTTGACAACATTAAAATTTCTTTCAAAACCAACAATAGCTTGAGTAGATTTTTGGTCAATACAAAAGACAAAATTGACAAACTTTCCAAAAGTGGTATATATAAGTTAAATTGTGAAGACTGCGATGCAGCCTACATTGGTAGAACTTGTAGACCTTTGAAAGTTCGTATTATGGAACATTTAAATGGTAATAAAGTTTCTGCCTTCGGTCATCACTTAAGATTTAACAATAATAATTTTAGTCCACATAGAAATTCACAAATCTTACATGAAGTCAGTTCCAAAAATTATAATGGATTAGATTTCCTTGAAGATTAACACATTAGTAGAGAAATACTCAACAATAACCTTTGTCTCAACACGCAAGTCAATTTAAATAGATCCCATATTCCACTTCATAGACGTCTAAATTAAATAATCTTTAACTTCCTTAGCTTTTTTGTACTATAATTTTTAGTGTTTTTGTTAATCATGCTAATAATTTTCAATTTACATTCACGATGATGATTTAACTTGTATCTCCTTGCACTTTTCCAGCCTCTTTTTCAGTTTTCTCCATAATGAGAACACAAGTCATGTTCTGGATTATCACTTTTCATACTCTGTTTTACTCCAGTTGTGGGAGTTGTGAAGTTGGGTCTAGTTCCCATTGGACTTGTATCACACTTCTCATCCCCCAGTTGCGGTTCAACTGAGCCAGGGTGGACAAGGAGTTTTATTTTTATTAAGAAAAATTTAAATTCATTGTCCATGGACACTACCAGAGTAATTCAATTGTTTGTTTTGATCAGGACAGGTCTAATTAGACTTCTCTCTTGAACTTATATTCAATTGTGATGACTCAAATGTGAGAATTGAAAAATCTTGTCTGGTCTTCCTTGGAATACTAGAACATATATTTGACAGATGACAGTCCTCATTAGATTGATCATCTTCTAGTGTGTTTTCGTATGACAGGGATTTTACTTTCTTGATTCTGATATCTCCATGGTTTGGTGTTCCTTGCCAATCTACTTCATATTTCACTTGTCAATTGTCAATCTACTCCATAGTTCACTTGTCAATTGTCAATCTTGTCACTTGGGTCCAGCTATCACACATCAACAATGGCTTTTTTAAAGATAAGGAAAAATTGTAATCTCAATTTTCATCCTGGCCAAGAATATGTATTTTAACATGTGTGTCACGTAAACCTATATAACTCTCATTGATCATGAGATATTTTATGGTCTTTTTGGCTTCTTGTACACCTGACGAGTAAGTAACCTCACATTAAAAATATGTCAATTTTCGTTCTCAAAAAAACTTTTCAGTAACTTATTCTCTATCAATAGTACTTACTTTCAGGTACGCACTGATGATGACCTAACGGTCGAAAGCGCTTTGCTACGATTTTAATATATTATTTCATGCACGAAATGCAATTTCCTTTCATCGATTATTATTTGTTCCTTCCCAGTACATTTATTTTCCTCTACCTGCTCAAAATAGTCTGCTTGAATTTTTGGGGATTGTAGTATTCTTATACGGTGAGATGAATGGTTTTACCACACGGAAAAATATTCCATTATTGGTCTCCTAGTCCGGCCTCCCTTTCCACCAATATATGCAGGTTGTTGGCTTTGTAGAAGAATGCCTTGTTGTCAAGCAGAATAATTCTTACGGCTCTGTGCAAATAGTGACCTGTGCACTTTGCATTCGATGAACTTCTGGATATCATATGTAGTTATCTGTTTGTTTACAGCAAGCTATGCGTCATATTTTTCTGGAAATTTCGTGGCTTATCTTATTCAATTTTATGAAGTTCTTGGATACATTTTTGTTTGGAAGTAATTTTTCGTGAAAGAACTATATTCAAATATTTATAAGTTTTTACTATATAAATATCATCCACCAGAAAAATTATAAACCTTCTGGAAAGGCGAAATGATTTATTTTTCAGAGTTGAAACTATGAGATGCATTTTTCTCTCATCTTGTAGATACATCAGAACAATGGTAGTAAATGCCCTTTTTGACCCCAACAATGATATGACAATATTTCATCAGAATTTAACTACTTGCCCATTTTCATGAAAAATGTCATGTCCTTACTAGAATAATTTCTTTTATATATCATGGATTGTGCAAGATGATAATCCAGAAAAGCGAACCAGAAATCTAGGTGCCCAGCGGTGGTGCCTCCACTAAGTTCGGCCCCTTCCTAAAAGCTTTTTCTAAAAGCCCACAACTCCCCTCTGGATTACTTCATAAAGCTCATATTCGTTTGAAAAATAAACGTATATGAGAGAAAAAGATCCCCCAATTTATAATAGTTCCGTAATTAGAAGAGTCGATAATAGGTAGGTTGACATAGTAGAGATTTGAACCCACAAAAAAGGGAAAAATCTAAAATATTCCGTACTTTTGGGACCCGATATGAAGGGGTGGAAAATGTAATTTTTTTTTTCTGGGAATATTCGATTAAATATGACGGAAATAATATGTAATGAAAAAGTCGATTGTGTAAAAGTCCAACAAAAAAGAATTGAAACAACACTTTCAACCTTTTCTACTGAACACGCATCAAAGAATAAAGCATTCATTTCACAAATCGTTCTGCATTTATTGATTCTACTTCTCAAATTGAGATTAGATTCCTATTTTGCATAAGTATGATTATGGTGGATTTATTAAGATAAAGTTAATCTAGAAACTGAAATCGCCATTTTGGTATAGGACTGCAAACGGCTACCTTGGTAATCAACAGTCGGATTACAATGGGTTCATAAATTATAAGCTACTTGGGATTCAAAATTTCTGTCTACTGTACCAATTATGAAATAAAATATGGATGAATACTTACCTAATTATTCACCTCACGACATCTTCCACCCACATGTTTGAATCCTTTTCTACACTTTACATTTATCAACATGTAATTAATTTCTACTTTGCCGTTTGGCTCGTTGGTTCCCTGAGCGTATGAATTAAAATCAAAATCATACCCAGTAACACCCAAAAAACCCACCAGAAAGACAAAAATCACAAGACCTTTCCACATTGTAGTTCTTTCGATGATAACTTGTTATTGGGTGTTCACAATTTGTTATTCAAGTTGAATCCACAGGACCGGCATTTCCTGAATTGAAAGAGTGAATTTTTGTATTGAAAAAAAAAACATACCCGGGAAGAAGGTTTTTGTCTTTCTATTTCTCCATTTGTTTCTCATTTTTCACGTTTCATTCATAAAATGTTGTAATCTTGGTAAAAATACCCTGAAAACCATGGAGATTTGAACGAATCAAGACAAGTGAGAATTTTGAAAGAACATCCAGAAGGAATAGGTACGAAGGCATAGAGGTGCCACACTTTTCATATTCTACAATTGCCACTTGAATCTCGGAATTCCGATTTGTTACTCGGAATTCCGACTTATATCTCGGAATTCCGACTTGTAAGTTGGAATTCCGACTTGTATATCGGAATTCCAACTCATAATATAACATATATATATATATATATATAAACATATATTATATATATATATATATATATATTGTTATGTTAGGAAGGACCAGTAATATATTTTAAAGATGAAAAAGAAATAATTTCATAAATAAACCACAAAAATAATAAATACTTAATAGTTAGTAGTTCATGAGAAATTGTTTCACATTTTTTGAAATTATATTTCCTTTATAAAGCCTCTGTATAATATTGATAGGTAAAAATATGGCAATACTATAATGCAATCATTTTCATACATTGTCAAAATGATTACAACCTATAATTGTTTAAAATACAACAAAAAAAAAGTCTAGATTTACAAAATCATTCTGGATTAAATGTGATCAACAAAATTATAAGCTTGAAATATACAGTATATGAAATTGTATCTAACTAAAAATAGCCAATGGGGGAACAAGAAACTTCTTCTTCTAGTCAATCAGGAAACAGAGATAGTGAGATAAAAGATTTGAATTGTGGAAAAGTAAGAACTGAGAAACGTCAAAAATAATTATCATCAAATATTGTATTTAGTTTATAAGAAATGTAAAATATATTCGTTCATAAGTTTTCTCATATAACACCAAATTAATCAAAGTGCGACAAGGAAGTGCGTGAGTTTGAAAATTCAAATAAAATAGACAAAACAGAAATGGTATCCAGGGAATGGAAAAACAAAGCTGTGAGGAGATTGAAAAAAAAATTTGAAACGGAGCCAGGTACAAAATTTGAATGAAAGAAACTCAGAACTTTCATTAATGAGAAGATAGTTTTTCAACAATAAAAAACCAATACAACTTCTGAATGATCTCTACACAAAATAAACAAGGATAAAAGAAGATTACCTTTTTTGGTTATCCACATGAAACTTGTCCAAGCTGAGTTCGTGGATTTTGGATGGTCCCTGTTGAAATGATTAGTTCCTGAGAGGAGTGGATGAAATTGGAATTCAGATTATGCCAGGTATTGCACCAGCGACGGTTCCAGCTCCAGGTATAAACTTCTAGTGCACATCACAAACTGAATCACTTCACAAAATAACTCATATCTCTGAAGAACTCTATGATTTTTTTTTTATTTAAATAAATCGCATCAACCTAGAAGGTTATTAGCGAGCGTAACTTGATAGTATTACATGTCATTTTGGTTACAGGTTTTTGGCAATGTCTATAGTGTTTATAAAAAGTATGATGTCACTAAATACACATTGTGGGCCGAGTAAGGAAATTAATGATCCTGAGATATTGCAGGTGTTTCTTTGTGGGGCGAGTAGAGGGCATTCTACGAGAAGGTGTTTGATGATGGTCTTCACGTTGCAAGTTTCACATATTGGTTCAGGACTCTTATCGAGTAGATATTCATGAGTGAGGCGTGTGTGGCCGAGGCGCAGGCGAGTAAGATGAACTTGGTCTTTTCTGTTTCTGGGAAGAGATTTCCACGGTTTCACTGAACTTTTAACTTCGCGTAGTTTCGCGGTAGTGGCATGCCATTTTCCTTGCCATGCTGTTTCTAACGAGTTCTTGATTGTATTTCGAATGTCACTTATCACTGTTTGTGTTACTGTTTCGGAGTTTCCGCTGTTTATGGCTTCTTTTGCTCTCTTGTCTGCTTCTTCATTTCCGGGTATTCCTACGTGTGATGGTATCCAGACGAATTCAATTTCTTTGGTTTTCATTTTTGCTTCATGGAGTTCTTCTTTTATTTTGAGTGAAACTCTATGATTTGGTATTGAACTATAAGAAAATTCTTCCAAATCGAAAGAAAAAAAGTGAGGTTATATACAATATCCTACACTGTTTCTTATTATTCATGAAAATTTGTCAATTGCTCATAGTATGAGTTATCTATCGTAGGCCAGGTTAATATAAGTTTTCCTGAATGAAAGAAATAATTATTTTTGATAATTTTCTGGTTTATTTTCTTTAGGCCCAGTATTTTCACCTCCGGTTATCCTGGGAATAAATTAACCAATGGTTAGAATGTGATTTTGCTTTATCAATACACGTTAAACAAAAGCATATTCTAACCGTTGGTTAATTTATTCATAGGATAACCAGAGGCGAAAATACCGGGCCTCAATGATATGCTAATAGTTCACTTATAAACACTGAACTGAGAATATTTCGATTGACATCAAAACAGGCAGTGGCTCCATTGCCAGTACCGCCTCCTGAGGCGAAGGCGTACCAACTGAGATTAGTCGTGGTAAGAGAAGTAATAATAATTGGCAACAACGTGGCGAGAAAACAGTAACGTTAGCTGGCAATTATTATTTCATAACAATTAGCTATTATCATATCACAATATAACAATTGGCTTCCCATCTCGGAGCTAGATTGCCTACATAAGTATTAGAGGTATATCAAAATCAAAATCAAAATATTTATAAAGGGAAAAATATTTGTGGGGCAATAACAATAACGTGGGAAAAAATTAACAACAATTATTATTTAAAAGCTATTAGTATTTCATAACAATTTGGCTCCCAACGCGAAGGAAAATAATTAGCCATCATTATTTCATTGTAATATATATATATATATATATATATATATATATATATATATAAATATATATATATATATATAAGTGAAAATATTATATAATAATAAAAACAAAAAAAAAAAAAAGCAAAAAACACCCTTGTGTTATATTATTAATATTATAATGGAAAAGGAATCTGCCCTACTAATTTAAAATTTAAAAAAAAAACTCTACCATCGAACTTTAGACCTATATCTCTGGTAACTAACTATGCTAAAATTTTTCAAAAGGTCATTAAAACAAGGTTGGAACTATTTCTGAGAAAAACACAAAATAATTGCTGATAATAAAATAATAATAATAATAATAATAATAATTTAATTCACTCGAAGAAATTTACAATAAAAAATTAGGTATAAGTACATTCATACAGTGAATAAACTAATCATCACAGAAGCATAGAATGCTTGTTTATGATTGTGTTTGTGATCTTAGTAATGACCAAGGAAGCATCAGATGCTTTTACATGGCCTGTATGTGATAAATTGAAATATGAGTGCCAATATTGCTACTAGCAAAAAAATATATATAAGGTTAAAAACAGAAGTATAAATATAAATATGAAGTTACGGGTAAGAAATGCTTAAAATCACTTAATCTATACTTATTCGAAAGCCCAGGAAGCAATAATTGATCAATACGAAAATGGACAAGAAAAGTTCTAGACAACACAGATTTCCTTAGTCATATGGTGATAAGGAGAATGTCCCAAAAAAGTTCTCAAGGAGCTTGTCTATGGGCAGTTTCTACCTCATCGAACAGATGAGTCAAGTCAGTCATGCGTTTTACAATTTAGTACCTACTTTTTAAGTGTCCATCCACTATTTGAAACAGTTACGTATTGAGGACCTCTGTATATATAAGTATATGTGTGAACGTCTATAGAAGGGTTATACAATAGTTATAGGGGTAAAGATTAGAGAGTTTGAGGGTAGACATAAGTATAAAATAATAGCTAGAAAAAAAAAGATATATATGTACGGCAACATGAGACTCTAACATAGTGACGAAGTCAAGCATATGAAGAAATCGAGCTCTGTACTTAATACTTTTTTAATAATTTTCTTTTCATCCGGAGTTAACAAGATTGCGTAAATTGTTCCTATTTATAGACAAAATCCAAGCCTTCATTTTCTTTTTGAATAAATTTAAGGAGTTTATTGATTTCATCCAACCTGGTAACATGTTTCTCAGTCTAGGGGCGATATAAGTGAAGGATCGCTGGCCTATTGATTTGAGAGCACGAGGAAGTAACTCATTTGCAGCAATTTTTCCCCTCGTACTGTACGGGTGTTTAAGTAAAGGCGTGGGATTTTTTTCATACGTGAATGTTAGTATCGATTTACAGAAGAGCTGCCGGGGGTCCATCATTTGAGTTTCATTAAATGAAAGATCGGAAGAGTACCTGGGTGGTTTGCTGACTATGATCCTCAGGATCCGTTTTTGGACAATTTCTAGGGGTCTCAGTTTAGTTTCTCTCAATCCTCCCCATCCTATTATGCCATATTGAATGATAGATTCCACCAAGGAGTGATAAATTATCTTTAGGTGATTTACCTTGAGAGATTGTTTTATCTGTTTGAATTCAAATATAAGTCGACGGAGCTTATTTACTACTGTTTGAACATGGACATCCCACTTCAAAAAAGAGTCTACCATAATGCTCACATATTTAACTGACTGTGCGAGTGCTATTAAAGTATTATTGATGGTTATATTTTCATATGCAGGCAATTGCTTTCCATAGGAAGTGAACGGGATTATTTTCGTTTTTTTGTGATTTAACGATAGGTAGTTTACATTAAACCAGTCAGTGATATTATTTAAATCCCTTGATGCAGTTTCTCTCACCTTGTCCCAAGTGTCCTCAACATATACTAAAGCAGTGTCATCGGCGAAGGAAACGATTCTACCAGCAGAGTTTGTTGTGAGTAGGTCGTTCAAGAAAATTATGAAAAGCAACGGTCCCAGGACTGTCCCCTGTGGTACACCACAGGTAACAGTTCTTCCACTGCTTAATTCCTCATTAACAAGTACTTGTTGTTTCCGGTTCTGCAAGTAGTTATTGAATAGTTTCAATACGTTACCTCTGATACCAATACTATCTAATTTATCTTACAGAATCCCATGATATCCCATGATATCAAAGGCCTTTTCTAGATCAATTCGGATTTCAAAGTGGAAAATCTACGGAAGGAGCCATTGCATCAATTACTCAGAAAATGTATGATGCAATCGATAAGAGCCAACCTGCTATCGGTGTATTTCTGGATCTTGCAAAAGCGTTCGACACTGTCGACCACCAACAGTTGTTGGAATCCTTGGAAGATGTAGGAATACGAGGAGTGGCATATGACTTATTTCGATCATATCTGTATGATAGGAAGCAATGTGACAAAATTGATGATACCTATAGTAGTTTTGAATTGGTTAAATTCGGAGTACCACAGGGGACGGTACTCGGACCAATTCTATTCATCATATATATCAATACCCTAGTAACCATTAGAACCTCTGGACACATAATAAGTTTTGCGGATGATACAGTTATATTGTATACATCAAACAGCTTGGAGAACCTAAAATCTAAAATCAAATGAGAAATGAACAGTATCATTGACTGGTTTAATCACAAGTTGCTTACCATAAATTTTGATAAAACATTGTTTCCCCCTATTACAAGCTACAAAAACAAACTTCCTCAGTATAACACTTTGGAGATAAATAATCACAAAAAACGATCACAATAAAATGTACTGAGAATATACAATATTTAGGGATAAGTATAGATTGTCATCTCCGTTGGAATCATCATGTTGATAACACTGTCAATACGATGCGAACCTTCTTAGGCCGCTTCAAATACCTCACTGAAATCCTACCTCTGCACCATCTAAAAATGCTCTATTCTACTCTTGTAGACTCCCGTATAGCATATGGAATTATCGGATGGGGTGGCATCGCGAATGTATATCTAGGAAAGTGAAACACACTTCAAAAATATTTCCTAAAAATTATATTAAAAAAAGAAAGAACCTACCCATCAGATAACTTATATAAAAAAGCTAGGATACTAGATATTCGACATATTTTCTTTCTAAAAGCAGTGTGCTTTCTATACATATTGACTTTCTTTCACATAATTACCCAACAAGAGCTAAATATTCAAATAAGTTGAAAACTCCACTAGCGAATAAAACAGTGGGTACCAAATGTCTAGCATTTTCAGGACCACGATTCATAAATATTATTTCAGAAAGGTCCCTTTTCAACATCTCCAATTATGAAGCATATTATAGAAATGAGGTTAAGTCATTCCTACTGAGTAAACAAAAGTAAACAAAAGTAAAAAAAAAAATTATTACCATTAATCCAGCATACTCCCCATGCTCTATATTATCAGTCCTCTATTACTGTTCGATATGCCAAAATAATTATATGTCCAGGTACTCAGTTCTCTTCGTTTAGGCTATTTTTTTCCTGCTTCAATACCGTATTACATGTATATCTATGGGAATATATATGTATGTATGTGTGGAATGTATCTATGTATATGTATGTGTGCAATCATTATATGTATGTGTCTTATTAAAAATTCTAATACTTTGTTATGTTTTAGTGTCGCATGAACGAATAAATGGGATATGACACGGACAGCGAAAGCTTTGTGTTCTTTCTCTTTATTTGTTTGTGTCAGAGTACTATTACTCAATATTATGTCAAATTATTATTAGGATTACTAACTATTGTAGGTATAACTGATGCAAATAAATATTATTATTATTATTATTTATTATATATATATATATATATATATATATATATATATTGTTATGATGATGAGGATTTGTAATATTTTGTTTTACGTATAATTATTATTATATTTTTTTATGTGCTCTTCACTCATCACAACAGTGAACTCCGGCTATGACATTCTTACGCTCTTTCAATATTCCATTTACCTCTCTTTCATTACCTTTCCCCAGCTCAGTCGGTACGCCTATGTAGAGCATATCGTCCCAAAATCTCAGGAGGATTGCAGTTGCGCCATCTAGTTGTTTTGCTTGAAGTCAATTTACTGTTTCATGGAAATATAGCTTGTAATATGATCAAATGATGAATAACGAGTCCAGAAAATAGTTAAATAATTGTTTTTTTTATTCAAATAAATTTTCAAATATTCAAAATACCCATTCCTGCGATATCTACCTCATGATTATGCGATTGAAACAATCAAAATTCAAAACAACAGAAGCTTGCTCCTGCGCAATCATCGAATATTGAAAGTAAATATTTCGAGGTTATATTTATATTATGATCATGAGCACGGAAGAAAGTTCACCAATGTGAATCAGTGTTATCAAAAAGAACCATACAAAGTGACTAGTGCGAAACATTCCACTCTAGTTCTTGTTGATGAAATACCTTTTGTAAATTCAGTTCGTGCACTCACGAAAATCCTGGAGTAAGTGTTCAATGGCTACTGGGAGCGAAGTAAGCTGATGTTGGCCCCCTTGTTGCTGGTCATGTCATGCATTGGAAATATGATCTGATTTGGATTGGAAGTAAGTGGCTCTTTGGTCGAATATTTGCCAGGCAGTTTCTTGATTTGGATTTAAATTTGATATTGTTGTTACATTTGTTGTCTGCTTATTTGCGTTGATTTTCGATGATGATAAATTTTTGTGACCCCTTCTCTGCAAAATTATTTTTGGACTCTATTTTTTTTTCCCCAGGCAACCATCACGTTTTGTTTTCCCCTCTGAATTTCACTTTTTGCACACTTTCTTGAAACACATTTTCTAATTCTAACATATGATACAATTTTATTTACAATTTCTATATCTACACCTAACATTATTTATACAGAACTGTTCAGAATTCATATTCACCCATTTTCTGTTCTCAAATCTGTTGTTTTGATTATTTTCAATGGAAAATATTTTGACATGTCCCTGTCATGTTCCTTGTGACCCAAGATTAGCATACATGATGTTCTTGCTCGTAGATTATTTTTGTCTATTTAAATTCAGAAGTTTTACTTGTGGATTTTGATTTTAATAATTTTATAGGTTGTTAAATGGATTGTTGGAAACATTCTGATGATTATAGAAAAGCTCCACTCCTAAACTCTTAGATCATCTGCGTTGACTATAAGATGGCCAAAGGTTTCAGAAATGCAAAGTTCACAGAAAAATTGTAAAAACAATCATATTTATTCATATCATATCATATATTCATGTAATGTATGAATAAATATCATTATATCAAATTTTTATTCTTTTGATATTCAACATATACTTCATATAATAACAATTTCCCTAAAATCTATAGTAAAGATTTTACTACTTGTTAGTAGAATCTGAATATCAATTTGGTTATTTTTCAAAATTATTAATGTTACTTTCTTTCGTTTCAGATATCACCTGTCATTGGAAATCTCTTCGATTCAACGAGGAAAACTTTTCAAGATAACAACATTTATGATATTTAATATTTTTTCAGATTTGCATGCAATGGTATTAACCAAAAACCATGTTTCAAATCAATTTTGGAGAAAATCTTAGCATTTGTGATTGTGCCAAAAATGGTTTCTATATTTAATGGAGATTCATACTGTGGTATTGTAATTTCATTTAGTTCTCTGGCATCTAAACATAATCTAAGTTCACCGTTTTTCTTACAACTACAACTATTGGATTTATATAATTACTGGTACTTCTTTCAATTATTCCTTGTTTTAACATTTTTCCTAATTCTTCTTTTACTTGTTCTCTATATTTATAGGGAATTGGATAATTTTAAGATTTGAATTTATCTGTTCCTTTTACTTCTATTTTGTGTACACACTCTTTCGCTATTCTTGATTCATACATAATTAACTTATTATATTTATTTCATAATTCATTAATGTATCTTTTATTTCTCACATTCATTCCTCTCATACACAAAATATTTTTCTCTATACTTTCTTCTTGTTTTTCTTCAAAAAATTCAAACCATCTATTATCCATTTCCATAGCTTTTCTTTCATAATCAATTTAAGCTTTTACTTTTTCTAATTGATCTGTACCTATAATTACATCTAATTCCATGTCTTTGACTACCAGTAATTGTAATTCATTATTTTTATTATCTATCTCCAAGTTCAAATTTATATATTGATTTGCTTCTGCTGATTTTTCTCCATTGATTCCTATCAAGTTTGTTTTACGCATTTTTACTATTGTATTTTTAATTTTAAAAATATTTTCCAAACTATCTTTTTTTATTAAAGAAGCTTCTGAACCAGTATCTATTAAAATCTTTACTTTTTTATTCCCTATATTACCTGTTAATATTATTAAATCTATTAATTGTTCATTCCCTATATTTTCATTTACCATTATAAATTATATTGGGTGTTCACAATTTGGTGTATCCAGCTTCACATATGGTTGTTCTAATGAAAAATTTGTTGTTCCGATGTACTTGTTGGTGAATTGTTTTCCACAGGTTAGCTAGTTTGTTCTTCTCTTTCATTCAAAGTTTCACTTATTCTATGAAAATGAATATGTTTTGTTTGTTCATTTGATTCTGGATTGTTAATAAAAGGATTTTGTTGTCCCTATCTATTACAAATTTGTCTTTGCCCATGACTTTGGTACTAATGTTGATAATTATTATTCTGATAATTATTTCTATTATTATTATAATTATAATCATAGTTATTTTTTATAGTTTGGTTCCTAAAATTTCTGTGAGTGTTTTGATTCTCATTACGATTATTTTACATATTATAATTTCTATTCCTATTTTGATTATTAATTATTATTATTATACCTATTATTTTGATAATTATTTTCATGTCTCATAATTCTACCATTATTTTGATTATTCATGTACCTATTATTTTGACTGTTATAATTTTGATATCTATAGTTATTTTGTACATTTCTATGTTGGTTGCTATTTTCCCATCTTCTATATAATAAAGTTCTCTCTAATCTTAATGCATATTCGCTCAATCTATCCATGGTTTTGATTTGATGCATATTTATTATTCCAAAGATTTCCTTTTTGAAATGTCTGCTGATATTGCCTACTATTTCCTCTTTCTCATTACTGGGTTAAGATATTGCGACATGACAAAAAGTTGTATGGCATAATTGTTATAATTTATACTTCTCTTTTCATCAAACTTGCTAAATTGTAATGTTTGTCTGACAATGAGTTTAGCATTTTTTCCCCAATATCGTCTTATGAACAAATTTTCAAAGTCTTCAAAACTATCAATATTTTTCTCCTGACTATTAAACCAAATACAGGGTTGATTAATTAAATATTGTCTAATGATTTCTCTTAACTCTTCTATCGAAGCTATATTTCTTGTTTTATTCATTATTATTTTAATGAAGGTTATTGGATGAAAATTTTTAATATAACTATCAAATTTGTTATTCATTTGCACCCCTTGACAAGTATTAATAATCCTAGTTACTAAATTAGTATCAAATCTCGTTTGTTCTAATAATTTTATTTTCTTTTCTAAACTTTTACATTTTCCTTGATTTTGATTAGCATCTCTACTCAAATTATTTCTTTATTTCATATTTCATTTTCTACTATAAATTTTTTTCATTTGTGTCCTTTTGTTGTGTTTCAACTTTTTCTTAATGATGCTTATGTCATTGATAATTTTTTAATATTATTTTCAAGATCTATTCTTTTATCTTGTACCTGTTCTTCCTTTTGTTCTAAAGAATTGTTAATTACATCTATTTCTTATCGAATTGATACATAAATTTCCCTGTTATTTTGTGCTATACTAATTTCGAATTAATGATACATATTTAAAAATTCCTTTTAACTTTCTTCTAATTTCAATTGCACTCTACTTTCCATCCTTTCCATATTTTCTTTCACACCTTCTATATTTTCTTTCACACCTTCTATATTTTCTTCCATTCTTTCTTCCATGTTTTCTTTCATTCCCTCTTCCATTCTTCCCATGTTTTCTTTCACAGCTTCTATATTTTCTTTCAATACGTCTTGCATAATTCCCATTAAAACCATCAATTTTTGAAACTGACTCTCCATTTCTGTTTTTTCACTTTGTGTTTCTTTCCGTCTCACATTACTACTCTCTCCTTGTTCCTGATCGCCCCTTTCTCTACCTCCTTCACCTTCTTCCACACCAACTTTTCTTCCATCTCTCAAATCCATTTTCTCTACACATATACAACTTTCTATAATTTTTAACTATTTCAATTTAAGAATTCTAAAATGTCAAAAATATTTTCCCTGTATAAATATCTGATTTGAAACAAATATTTTTATTATCAATTTTTATAAAATTCTCAATTCCCAAAATTAATTAGTTCATTGGCTTCTAATTAATATGTTCGCTCTAATCAATATATTCGCTCCTAATTAATATATTCGCTCCGCGTTGGGCGACATTTTTGTTATGATGATGAGAATTTGTAATATTTTGTTTGATGTATATTTATTATAATTTTTTTTCCATGAGCTTTTCAAATACTCATCACAACAATAAACTCCGGCTATGTCATTCTTACTCTCTTTCAATATACCACTTACCTTTCCCCTATTACCTTTTTCCAGCTCAGTCGGTACGCCTATGTAGAGCAGATCGTCTCAAAATCTCAGGGGGATTGCAGTTGCGCCATCTAGTTGTTTCGCTTGAAGTCAATTTACTGTTTCATGGAAATATAGCTTGTAATATGATCAAATGATAAATAACGAGTCCAGAAAATAGTTAAATGATTGTTTTTTTATTCAAATAAATTTCCAAATATTCAAAATATCTATTCCTGCCATATATACCTTATGATTAATGCAATTGAAACAATCAAAATTCAAAACAACAGAAGCTTGCTCATGCGCAATCATCGAATATTGAAAGTAAATATTTCGAGGTTATATTTATATTATGATCATGAGCACGGAAGAAAGTTCACCACTGTGAATCAGTGTTATTAAAAAGAACCATAAAAAGTGTCTAGTGCGAAACGTTTCACTGTGTTTAGTTCTTCTTGATGAAATACCTTTTGAAAATTCAGTTCGTGCCCTCACGAAAATCCTGGAGTAGGTGTTCAATGGCTACTGGGAGCGAAGTTAGCTGATGTTGGCCCCCTTGTTGCTGGTCATGTCATGCATTGGAAATATGATCTGATCTGGTTGGGAAGTAAGTGGCTCTTTGGTCGAATATTTGCCAGGCAGTTTCTTGATTTGGATTTAAGGTTGATATTGTTGTTATATTTGTTGTCTGCTTATTTGCGTTGATTTTCAATGATGGTAAATGTTTTCGTAACCGCTTCTCTCCAAAATTATTTTTCGACTCTCTATTTTTTTTCTCCAGGCAACCATCACTTTTTGTTTTCCCCTCTGAATTTCACTTTTTGCGCACTTTCTCTAATTCTAACATATGATACAATTTTATTTACAATTTCTCTATCTACACCTGAAATTATTTATACAGAATTGTCGAAAATTCGTATTCACCCATTTTATGTTCTCAAATCTGTTATTTTGATTATTTCCAATGGAAAATAGTTTGACATGTCTCTGTCATGTTACTTGTGACTCAAGATTAGCATACAGAATGTTCTTGCTTGTAGATTATTTTTGTCTATTTGAATTCTAAAGTTTTATTTGTGGATTTTGATTTTCATACTTTCATAGGTAGTTAAATGGATTGTTGGAAACATTCTGATGATAATAGAAAAGCTCCACTGCTAAACTCTTGGATCATCTGCGTTGACTTTAAAATGGCCAAAGTTCACAGAAAAATTGTAAAAACAATCATAGCAGGTATAATTTTTCCAATATCAATTGCAGAAGCATAAAAAAGGCTTGCGGCGAAATCCGGTGAGCAGCAGTGGCGGAGATAACTAATTTTATTTAGATATTTTAAGATTTCAAAAATACTTCATAAATAATGAAAAATGAAAAAAAATTAAAGACAAGCTTTTATTTATACAAATACATTAAGAAAGAAAAATAATTTCTTTCATTGTTTGATGTAGGTTATTATTATATCATAAAACGTATTTCGATCGGCACACACCTAGACCATAGACGCTACTGGTTTTTAATCTTACAGAGCTATTAAAACACAAATATAACGCCTGATTTATGGCCTCCCATCGCAGAGACACACCTGCCAGCATTCATGTCCGACTTGATTGGCCTAGACGAATCGGTTGTACAATAGACAGCCGTCACTCGAGTCCACGTTGACTATCGGCTCTTTTAATCTACCGTTTGCCGACGGAAAATGTTTACGAGTAGTACATATTATTTTTCGTTCCGTTTCTTCGCATATACGCTCGTGTTAGCGAAGTGAGTTTTCATTTGCTCCCTATAGAAACAGTTTCTGCAATTGATATTGGATGGACTATATTCATGTAATGTATAAATATCATTATATACATTTTTTTTTATATTCAACATATACTTCATAAAACAATATATATATATGAAAAGCATCAAATTATAGATAGTGACACCTATAATCTGTGCGGTGAAGCTTAGTATCGTGGTGTATATATTGAAAGAGACCACAGGCCGTCCTGATGATTGGGAAACCATGAAACAGGCTGTAGACGGATGGTGATCTCTCTTGGATTCGTAACAGATTTCTCATATTCTCGTTATTTGTTTTGCGTTACTCAGAACGCACTAGGAGTACGACTATTGGTATCGTGGGTTGGCCTATGCTGACATCTGTCGGTGACCTTTTGATGTGCACGAAATTTCGTGTCTTCAAAATTCCACGATAACAGGTCTAAGCTTCACCGCACAGATTATAGGTGTCGCTATCTATAATTTGATGCTCTTCACATTTTTCTACGTACCGATAGGTAATAACTCTATGGGATATCTGATACGAATTTGAAAGAGACCACAGGCCGTCTTGATGATTGGGGCACCATGAAACAGGCTGTAGACGGATGGTGATCTCTCTTGGATTCGTAACAGATTTCTCATATTCTCTATATATATATATATATATATATATACCGCACATATTATTAATTGGTTAAGCTTCCCCACAGATTATAGGTGTCCTATCTATAATTTGATATTTTTATATCCATATATATATATATATATATATATATATATATACATATATATATACATACAAGATGTTGGCCTCGAGTTTATAAAATAGTCATCGAGGTCGTTTTCCGTTACGTTAGCAAAATATTCACCAAATGTATCTGCTATATCTGAAGGACATGTTGAAATTTGACCATCAAAGGTGATTGTTAAATTCGGTTTTTTTTTGTTCTTCCGATTTCTTTGTTAACTAAATTCCGGATTGTTTTAGGCTTATTATAAGACTTAAATATACGTTGCTCATTGAATTGCCGTTTGGCATTCTTGAGTAAATTGTTATGTATGTTTTTTCCATTTCGATATAATTCTTGGACGTCGCTTTGTTCCAAATTTTCACTCAACCAATGGAGTTCCTTCAGATTTTCACAACTTTTTTTCACTTCTATTGTATAAATATCATTATATCAATTTTTTTTATATTTGACATATACTTCATATCATAACATTATATGTATATATATATATATATTTATATATATATATATATATATATATATTATATATATATATATATATATATATATATATGCGTGGGTGGACGATAGCTGCTTCCTATTTGAGATAGGAAAAAATGTCCCAAATAAAAGTTGTAGAAAGCACTGAAAGTTATGTTCCAAAAATAACTATCAGCATACAGTTAGATCGATTAACGGTTTTCACATAGGATTCAATATAATTGAACAGAGGAGATCTCAGGTGAAAATTTCCTGAAATACGAGAACGTTGAATGATATTCACCTGAAATTCATGATACTTCCATAAATATCATGGATATTGAATGCAATGCTTTCGATAAGTGATTATGTTTTAAGTCTTTCACTATCATGCATACCGTCAGGTAGTCAATCAGTTCAAAGTCCAAAGAACTCTGGCTCACTTCAGCCAGAGTTCTTTGGACTTTTGGCTGGTTGACTACTCCGTACTGATGAGGGCCAAGAAGCCTGAAACCGGTATGCGGATTGTTAGGTGAACACGACTTAAATTAAACATAATCGAGCTTATCAGAAAGAAACATTTGCATTCAATGTCCATTGATATTTTATGGAAGTATGCATGGATTTTCAGGTGAATATCATTCAACGTTCTGCGTGGTATTTGCCAGGAAAGTAGTTGTTTTTCACCTGAGATCTACCTTTCTCTGGTTCAATTTTATATTGAATCCTTTATGTGAAGAAAACCGTTTAAATTCGATTTTTCTAATCATTCCACTTCACATGGCACTTATCTCTCAGCATACAGCTTGTTCGATAAATGTGTGAGTTATCAAAGTTATGGTTTTTCAAATGAAATATCCCACACATTTTCACTCGATTGAAAACCTTTGGAAGAGTGTTTCAAAAAAAAGGTTGTATGGGTTTATACCAGGCGATTGGTAAGTTATGGTAGAATTGATGTCACAAAATGGATTAAACCAAATATCTCAGAATCAATCATTTTGAATAAGATAATTTTTCCACTTGATATTCTCGAGAATGGTGTGTTTTCATTTCGTATTCATAATTTTGCAACCAAAATTCGGGATAACTTTTTTCCCACTTTTTTCAAATGGAACAGCCCGTAAATGAGGCTATACCAGAATAGTCCACACTATGAATTTGCAGAAAATGTAGTAGTGCTTGCCTACTTAATTTCCATCGCATGTATTCAATTCTTAAGGAAATTATGAAAAAGTCATCATAACAGCAATACTGATTTTTTTTAATTCAATGCTAGACAAAAGAGGCAGATGTTTAAACAATCTCACATTTTGAGCTATGTACAAATTGAGTCATCAATTAAAGTTGATCCTGTAAAGTTACAAGAATAGAATTAGAGAAGTCTCTAATTCTATTCTTCATGTCTTCTGGTGGCGTTAGTTTCTCGCGGTAGACCTCTCCTTCAACATATCCCCAGAGATAAAAACTAGGGACGTGAGGTCTGGGGATCTTGCTGGACACTGAATGGGTCCGTTTCTTTCTATCCAATTATTTCTGCTCCATCTGTTTAAAAATATTCTTAACTGATTTTGATTGAGGGGGAAGGGCGCCATCATGTTGGTAATATAACCTGTGTGCCTCATGTGATTGTGAAGCCATTGCCATTGAAAACTGTAATCTGAGAACAATTATTGGATACTACTTGCTTTATGATTGATTTCTGAAGGGTTGCCAAATAAGCTGCTACCCCTTCTTTCCGTAGGATTCAAGTACTGATTCATTATGTGATTGAAGATGTAGCTCTGGTTTTTGCAGTATTGAAAATTCTTTGAAAAATATTCATTCAACATGTTTCTATCTATAAATTGATTCCACAGTTTTTCCTCGATACTCTACACGTAAGAATTGTGAAATATTTAACGTTTCCAGAAGGAAAGACTGTGGAACATACTGAGGAAGTGATTGGAATATGATTGATGGTGCGTGAAAGGAATGTCAGTGAAAATCTCTGAAAATCTGATCGACCTGAGAAATATTGAGAGATAAGTGCCATGTGAAGTGGAATGAATAGAAAAATCGAATTTAAACGGTTTTCTTCACATAAAGGATTCAATATAATTAAATAATTTTTCACCTGAGATCTACCTTTCTCTGGTTCAATTTTATATTGAATCCTTTATGTGAAGAAAACCGTTTAAATTCGATTTTTTCTACTGAGAAATATTGTTCGAAAAAAAGTTATAAACTAATTGATAAAATCGAGATCAGACAACTTCCAGGCGACGGCTAACTTGGAAATATATTTCCTGGTATTCCAATAGAATTAACTATGTCATTGGTAGATAATCTGGTGGAATATTGATTCATTGATTATGAAAGGAAAAATATTAGATTCGCTCACAGTTTGTTCAACTCTAAATTATTTTCAATGCAATGATAATTTTTATTTCTCTCTTGAATGTTTGAAAATGTGTAGGCTTTCAAATTACTGTCCTTTGCAATATTACATTATATTCAGTAGAATGGCATATCTAGATTTTGTAATCAGTTATATCCAGATTTTACCGTTCCAAGGGAAATAAAAACTATTCATACTATTTATGAAAATTATAAACTAGAATCAAAATCGTATAACAATTGGGGTTTATTAACTACAGAACTAGTTTCTAGTATGAATTTTCGGGACAAGTCATAAATCGATCCATTTCCTTTCTATTCGTGGTCGGTTTTGCTGAAAAATAAAGAAAAAACAGTTAACTTGATTCCTAAACATGAAAAAGAGAATGATACATAGCCATAGAACTAGTAAAACATGTGCAAAATCAGTATAAAGACAGTATAAAGACAGTTAGGAAAATGAAATTATTTTATCATTCATTTGATATCAAAAGGTGTTCCATAATCAGATTACTGCAATTATAACGATGAAAACGGAGACATACGCAAAAGAAGTCGAAAAGGTCATAGATGCATTCGTTACATATTTTCTGATTAATGGTTTATATTCCTTTCTGTTACTTTATTTGGGTACTTCAGGATCCCGGTGAACTTAACAAAGAACAATAGTTGTGGATAGACTGATTCACAAGTTCAAAAATGTGTTAATTCTTGCTACTGCGAATCAAAATAAGTGTATGAAACCAAATCATACAACAAAAAATTATTGAATCATTGTCAGTGATGACTATAGTTATTTATTATACAAGGGAAAAAAGTATTAGATTTCAGCTTACCTAAGGTTGTGTTGTCAAAAAACCGAGAGCTAAAATCTAAGATTTTTCCCGTGTATAAAAACGACGACTTAATATTGAAAGAATATATTATTACAATATATTAAATTCAGAAAATTATCGATGTTAAATTTGAATTTTGAAACTGGTAGGTTTTAAAACTGGAAACCTTTGAAGTAATCAAATATCTGTCAATTTAATTCTGTGATTTGATTGAGAAATTGCGAACTTAGTGGTTGTTTAGAAGTTATTTTGAATAATATAAAGTTAAAAGATGTCTGATTCCGAGTTTTCTCTGACTCCACCGGAGTTACTAGATGTAGCGAAAGTAGTGTTACAAAAATTATTGCCAGCTAAATCGCGGAAAATTTACGAAACCGCGTATTCAAGATTTATGGAATGGAAGATGAAAAAGACATGCAGTTCTCTTTCGGAGACGGTGTTATTGGCTTACTTTTCGGAACTGGCACAACAACAAAAGCCATCAACCGTGTGGTCGAGTTATTCACTAATTAATAGAACGTTACAATCCAATAATAATGTAGACATTTCAAAATATTTCAAACTAATTACATTTCTGAAACAAAATGGGAAAGGTTACACGCCCAAGAAAGCTGCGATTTTTACGAGTACACAAATAAGTGATTTTTTAAATAATGCTCCCGATGAAGTTTATTTGATGGCCAAGGTTGTTGTTGCGTTTGGGATTGCAGAAGATTGTCGAATTTGTGAAATCAGCCAGGTAACATTAGATGATATTGAAGATTCGGGAACGTTATTAATTTTGAAGCTTAAGCGAACAAAGAATGATGTAATCAGGAGATCTGTAGTTACTGAAGAATATATTAAATTTTACCGAATGTACATAGCCCTTCGTCCAGCAGCAGCAAAGGATCGCCGCCTGTTTTATGCATATCGAAATGGAAAATGTATCAATCAGGTTGTAGGTAAGAATCAGTTTTATAAGGTACCTGAAACAGTAGCTGATTTTCTTCAACTTGAAAATGCTAACTCATATACAGGTCATTCATTTCGAAGATCGTCTGCTACACTTTTAGTTGAATCTGGGGGAAACTTGATGAGACTAAAGAAACATGGCGGTTGGAAATCATCAACGGTCGCTGAAGGGTATGTTGATGAATCGGTATCGCACAGGACAGAAATAGCTAATAAAGTGTTTAGAACGTGTGGCAGTGCTGAAATAACACCCGATTTGCGACCAGGTTCATCAACGGCAGTTGTGTCCATGGCAGAAAAAGATATAATTTCAACACAAGAAAATTCGATTGTTGTACCGAATAATTCAAGAAACATGTCATTCATGCAATGCACATTTAATAATTGTACTTTTGATTTGAAGGAAATGTAACATTTGTATGATAAAATATTCTAGAATTAAATATCAACCTTTACTTATGTGTATATATATCCGGGGAAAAAGTACTCACTTTTTTCCCGGGGAAAAAGTAATTTCATAAAAAGTGATATTTTGTATCCTGTCAACAGAGAAAAAAATTCAAACTTTTTTCACGTCACAGAAAAAAAATATTTTATACGTTTTAGTACACGGCTGGAATAAAAGCTTGTCTTCAAAAAGTTTTTTTATTAACTATTTTATTTTATTTTACAAGCTTTCATTTAGTTTCACTGGTTAGTTCGTTAGGGTTAAATCTTGCAAGTGAATTTTGACCGACTTCTAGCTGTCCGATCAATTTGAAATTTGGCAGGTATTCATAACTCCGGTGACATGCATTATGGAATTTTTGTTAGAGAAAAAAAAAACAAAATGGCGGCTCCAAGATGACGGACGAGATTTGTGATTATGGTCCGATTTCATTCAAAATTGGTTTGTGGGAGTTTTCGGGATCGCAGATTATGATTTTTTTGTAAAAATTCGTTAATTCTAGATGGCGACTCCAAGATGGTGAATGAGTTTTGGGATTGTGGTCCGATTTGAATCAAAATTGGTATGTGGGGGTTTTCGGGGTCGGAGATTATGAACTTTTTGTCAAAATTCGTAAATTCAAGATGTTAGCTCCAAGATGGCGGACGAGTTTCGTGATTATGGTCCGATTCGGATCAACATTGGCATTTGAGGGTTTTCAGGGTCGGAGATCATGAAATTTTTGTCAAAATTCATAAATTCAAGATGGTGGCGCGAAGATCGAAGACGAGTTTTATGGTCCGATTCGCTCCAAAATTGGTATGTGGGGGTTTTTAGGTTCGGAGATTATGAATTTTTTGTCAAAATCTATTAATTCAAGCTGGCGATTTGAGGGTCGGAGATCATGATTTCTTTCAGCTCAAAACTTACAGGAAAGAGACCTTGTAATAACGATGCTCTATTAGAAATGAACAGATTAAGGCGAACTAAAAAAAAGCAAAAAATAAAATAACTAATAAAAAACCTTTTCAAAGACAAGCTTTCATCTAAGCCGTGTACTAAAACGTTTTGAATAAGTTTAAGTCATCGCTGACAATTATTTATTATTTTTTGTTGAATTATTTGGTTTCAAAAAGCTTGTCGCGCGAATTGTAATGGAATGAATACTTCGACAAGTTGTTACTTACCAACCAATCATTGTCCAATGGAATTAATTGGTGCCTACTTTTATGAATACTTCGTAAAAATTAAATACT
>JAFIRS010004759.1:0-75292 GCA_018342105.1 Gonioctena quinquepunctata
TTCAAGGGGGTTACCTTGAACGATGAAAGAAAATTGACAAAAAGTTTGTGTTTCAGCCCAATAAATTCCACATATGATTTTAAAATCTTGTTAGGCTTGTTCGTTTTAAAGTGGAATATTGAAAAAGGTGCCATTTTTAAAAAAAGAAAAGGGACGGGGTTTTTGAGCTAAAGGGGGCAGCGCAAAATCGTAATAACTGAAACATCGATCTTGAATATATCACAGTTTCCCAGTTTCTTTTCATAAGAAGAATTAGGGGAAGTCAATGGAGTAAAAAACCCCGGTTATTCAATAAATTGTGGGGGGGGTCAATTGTTTCGATTTCAGAATTATTCTTCTCGAACTGAAAAGACACGAAAAATAACCCGGAAGTAATTATGTTTGCCGTAGATTTGGAAATCAAATAGTTTGGACCTTTTTCATCAATAATGTCTGAGACGTTGATTTTTTTTTTTTATTTCACCAAAAATGAATGGGGAAATATATGGCATTGTTATTCTTTCCCGGAAAAAAAACATGTGATCACGAGAACTATCATTATGGTATCATGGGAAAAATTAGTCCCCCAATTTTTTAACCACGTATTCATCTCATCAATCAATCATGTTTTTCCCCCAAAGGGGTAATCCTCATTGACAAAGAAAGTGAAATTTTTAAAAAGTCAGAAAAAAATTAAAAAAGGAAAAATTTTTTAAAAAAAAATTTTTTATGGGAAAATAAAAACCCTAAATTTTGGAAAAACAAATTTCCATCCATTGAAATTAAAAAAAAATATTACCAAACGAAAATTTTTTATCAAAACCCCCAACAATTAAAAAAGGTTAAAAAAAAAAAAATTTTGCCCAAAAAATTACAATTTTTTTTTCCAAAACTTTTTAAAACTTGGTTTTTTGGGGGGGGTTTTTTTTCGTTTCAATTAAAAAACCCCCCTTTTAAAAAAATTTTCACCTCTTTTCCGACCTTTTTATTAAAAACTAAAAAAACTTAAAAGAAAAACCAAAATTAAAGTTTGTTACAAAAATTTTTTTTTTTTTTTTTCCCCTTTTTTTGGAAAATTTAAAATTTTTTCCTAAAAGAAAAGAAAAAAGTTCCCCTTATGTCCAATTATGGATAGATCCCCAGCCAATTCATTGAGAGAAACAGCAATGGAACTCACAAATTGACTCTCATTTTATAAAAATATCGGGGTTTTGGGGGGTGTTTCACTGTTTGTTTTTTTCATTTATCTGGGTCCTCCCTCATTCGGTGACATTAAAAATTTTTTGAGAATGTCTGGTTTTACCTCATACAAAAAAAATTTTCCATCCGCGTTTAACTGCAATTATCAAAGCCCTCTATTCTTGATGGAACGTTGCATTAAAAAATACTCTCGCGGCAGCATTTTGCCTTTTTTAGAAGTGACAACGCATCCGCTGATTAAGGGGAAGTAAAAAGCGTAAACAATCTTACCTCAAATGAAACCCGACGCTAGCGCCGTGATATACGGTTGAACTGAAACTTTTGAATGGGTAGAAATGGGTCCCAGTGCCCCCCGGAAAATTTTTTTGATATGATGATCCTTGAACCCTCTAGAACCTATCTGGCCAAAATCGGAAGAGTTTTCATAACTTTCTGTTTTAAGTTGTAGGATTATTTTTAAAATTGAGCCCTTGCGGGTATGGTTTATTCAAGAAAGGGGCGAGGAGGAAAGTAGACAGGTAGTAAAGGAGCAACAAGGAAAAAGGAGAATAATAGAAAGATGTGAATGGTTCGCAAGGGGGGGTGCCGTTTGGAGAATAAGAAAAGAAAATTTTAAAAATCAAAAAATTATAAAGATCGTAATTATTGACTGCTGAATATTTTTTTTTTTAAAAAGAATGCAAGAATATAATCTTTGTAATTCAATTCCTATTCTTCCTTTTCCCCTTTAATAAATATATATCACTGAAATATAACATAGGCCCTTTTTTCTTACAATATATATATATATATATATATATATATATATAAAAAATTTTTTTTTTTTTAAAAAAAAAAAAAATTTGAGAATAATCATAGATATAAAATTAATTTAAAAAAACAAAAAAAAGTTTCAAATAAAAATAATTTAAAGATAAAAAACTTGATTGAAGCCCGGGACTCGAAGAGATGGCGCTTTTGTGTTTCATTTGGGAGAAAAACCCAAAAAAAACCCACAACACCATCAGAATTAAAGATCATCAACTTCCTCATAGAAGGGGCCACATGCTCCCTGAGAGATGAGATGATCAATCTTTGGAAAAAAAAACGGAAGTCATCGAAGAGGTTTCCCAAAAATTAGAATAAGGGTCTTTAATTTTACCGTATAGTTTCCATTGGAAATGCTGGCGCTATGATCAGATATGGCGTAGATATTATAAAAAGTATGCATTCCATCCCCAAGGGAGAATATTGGTCCAAATTCCCAAAATTTTGTTGGAAAATCAATCACATTGTCCCAAAATTTTTTTTCCATCAGTCGAAGAAAACCCCCTTTTTAAAAAGTATGGGAAAAAAAATTTGTGGAAATGTTTGTATACGAATCATCTTTTAATTCCCTTTTCATTCTACAAAATTGAACAGTATATGCTCGCATCGTCCCGTCCCAAAATCCCCTCTTCTGTCAACAGTTCAATAATTGTGACTTCGTTTGGCAAGTCTGGAATAGGGATTGAAATTACCCAGAAAAAAGGGTTTAAAAATAAAGGGGCGTAATTCAAAAAAATATATCTCAATATAGACTTCAGCTGTATCCACAATTTTTTGGGAAAAATAAAAATAGACAGATATCTTGCCCAAAAATGGGAAAACTTTTTTGATTATCATTCATGATAACAAAAAGTTTTTAGGGGAAACTCCTTTTGAAAAACTTTTTCCCCGGTTTTTAAAATTTTGAATTCGGGAAAGGGAAAGCAACATTTCTGAATAGACGAATGAAATGTGAAGTATCCATCATTTTCAAGAATAATCAGGACTCCATATATTTTCCATCAAAAAATTTAAAAATTTCCTAGATTCTTTCATTCTTGATATAGTAGTATTCAAATCCTCCATACATAGACCATTCTTGAAAAATTCCAACAAAACCTTAGTGTTCCGAAACACACTGGATCTATTCATAAAAATTTTTTCCTACATTCTTCAAACCTCTTAGGCCCGATGTGGAAATGGAGTCATTTTCCCGTAATTCAAAGAAGGTGATCAAAAAACTGATATTTAATTTTTTTTTTGGGAAAGGGACTGAGTGAATTTTTTTTTTGATAAATTTTATGTATCTCGAGGAAAATTGGGTTGATAAAAAAATTCATCCAATGGATGCGATGGAGAAAATTTTACCCATTACAGAAGAAACATTGCCTTTTGAATTGCTGCTAATTCTTTTATCAAGTTATCACGTCATACCATCATCAGGACGTTTACCATCATCTCCTGACAAATAACGAGAATTTGTTTTGCGTTACTCAGGGAAAGCACTAGGAGTAAGACTATTGGGTCGTGGATTGGCCTATGCTGTTGTTGGTGACCTATTAATTTCACGAAATTTTGTGTCATTAAAATTCCACGATAACAGGCTTCACCGCACAGATTATGGGTGTCACCCTCTATAATTTGATGTTTTTAAAATTTTTTGCTTGCCGATAGGTATTAGCATACGAGATATCTGATACGGATTTAAAAAAGACCACAAGCCGTCCTGATGATTGGGGAAAAAAATGAAAAAAGGCTGAAAAGGGGGATGATGGGCCCCTTTTTTGGGTTTTGTAACAGATTTCTTTATTTATATATATATATATATTTATATATATATATATATATTTTATATATATTTTTTTTTTGAATCCTGTTTGATATGTTAGTTAAACGTTTTGGTTTTGGATTCTTAAAAAAATTTGGTTTTTTTTTTTTGATTTATATATTTTGAAAAGTTTCCTTTGTTGGGGCTTCTTAATTTTTCTTTAAAAAAAATTAAAAAAAGCCCCAAAAGGGGAAACAAACTTTTTCAAAATATATAAAAAAAAACGCCCTTTTTTAAGCCCAAAACAAATTTTTTTAAAAATTTATATATATATATATATATATATATATATATATATATAAATTTTTTTGGGGATAGATGCTTGGGATCTCGGAAAACGGTAAAACAAGAGGGTTAAAGGGGGGCAAAGTTGCGTATCGGGGCTTTTACTATGATTTTAAAAAAAATCTGAGCTAGCCCTCTATTTCGAGATTAAAAAAAAAACTAAATTTTGTTTTTTTTTTTTCCCATTTTTATCTGCATTAATACAATAAATTCCCCAAACTGTTTGCCTTTGTCATTGCAACTTTCAATGGGCTGTGAAAATATGAAAACAAAGTTTCTGGTGTTTTTTTTCCGGGCCCCCAAAATTTTTAAAAACGGCCTGGTTTTTATCATTTTTTTTGGCTTCATTTTGGGTCATAATCATTCTACTTATGAAATTCGGGAAACTGTGAATAATTCAGTTTTGCCTGCCCTTCAGTTCCCTACATCCATTTTATTTTGTCAAATGTGACATTTCCTTCTGATAAATATTCCTTCATTGAAAGCGTAAATGAAGCCTGCCCGAAATGTAAAAAATCAAATATGGAATCATCTGCGAATGAAACAAACTTTAGTCACTATCTTTCATCGTTCAAGATAACCTCTTGGAAGGTATTCATGTTGGAACAGAAACCATTCTCAATTGAAAAATAAAATTTTTTGAAATGGAAAATTCTGAGAAAAATGAAGCTTTTTTTTGGTAATATCTTGAAAACTTACTTCCCGGCAAAAACCACGCTGGACGTTGAACTTTATCTAATAGATATTGTGAAAAGACCTAACTTGGTCCTTTTACAATACTCCCATTTCAAAAACCTAACCTCCAAATGCAGTGGTCAAAAAATTTTAAGACAAGGAATGCAGGCAGCACACGCTTTTGATTACATTAAAAAATGGCATTGAAAATTATTTTTTAATTTTTTTTATATGATGAAACAAATTTTTTTTTTTCCAAATTGGACCTATAAGTAATGACTCTCAATACTCTTCATTGGATACCAAATGAAACACTGATATTCTACAATTCAGCTTTTCAAAAAGCTCGATAGATATAGAATTCAACCCGCTTACAACACTTGGGAAAAAGATCACTGATGATCGTCCTTGTTTCTCAAAACGGCTGCAAAATTTCAAGTAATCCGACGTTTAGAAGTGGGGAAAATTAAGTTGCAAGATTTGATATCATACATACATTCATAGAATATAATCTTAGTTGAAGGTCAAGCTAATATAAAACATTTTATATTAGCTTGCGGCGCTAACCATGTCCCGGGCCGTTATATGTTCCCTAAGTTTTATTGCTGGCCTTCATTGAACACCTATAGATACAAACAAAATTGGTCCAGATCATGGTTTTGGTCGCCATATTGAAAATGCCCCAAACTTTTTTTTTGAAAGTATATCTCCGTTAAAATTTTACTTTTTTAAGTCAAACAAATTTTGAATTAAACTTTTTCGTTTACTCACCTAGTTTCTGAATTATCATAATTAAAAAATTGAACAAATCACTGGTCCCAAATCGTAAAAGCAGGAAAAGTTAAACTATTGGTCACCGAGTTGACACTTTTTTGTGGGTTTTGAGTCGCTTTTTAAAAAAAACTCGCTTGATCTCAACGAAAATGAGTGAAAAAGAGGTTTCTTGGGTCGTGATTACAAATTTTGATTTTTTTTACAAACACAGAATGGCTGACTCAATATGGTGAACGGTTTTAGAATAATTTACTTGATTTCAACAATATTCATATAAAGGTTTTTTTTTAGGTCGCTGATTACGAATTTGGTATAATTTTTGCAACACAGGATGGCAGATCTAATATAGTGATCAACTTCTAAAAAAACTTTCTTTTTCGACGATAATTGGTGAAGGATTTCTCTGGGTTCTGTTACAAAATATACTTTTGCTCCAAATCAATTTTTATTTCCCTCCCAAAAATACCCATTGCACGTGGTATCAAATAGTCAAAAGCTGGCCAATTCAAAAAAATATCGGTTCAACATAAATACCACCAATCCGTTTTCTGCAACAAACCGACAGAAAGGTAGGTCTTCAATATCGGCGGCTATTTGGGAACCAAAGTTGGGTAACCCTGATCTGTTCTAGGACTTAAAATATTGCTAAAAAATTTTTTCACCCAAGGTTTATAATTTTCATTTATTGTGCGTTTTTTTGGTGATGGAGAGAAACGAAAGGTATGTAATATTTTTTTAATTAACATTCCAATTCGTCCATTTTAATTTATTGTCAAGGCCTTGAATAATTATTATTGCTTGAATTCGTTAATATTCAACTGTGAGTGTAACGAAAAAAATGAGCGTTATTGTTCTTTATATTTTGGGGAAATCATTATTGAATCAAATATCCAAGAGTTGGATACGGAACGGTACGGATGGTGCGATTTTTGTTTTGGGGTTAAAAATCCAAATCTTTATCGCTACAGAAATTTTCTGGTCACTGGTTTCTTTGAGATCAAGCGGTTTTTTTTTTTAAAGCTGACCATCATATTAGATCAGTAATCTTTTTATAAATGATAAGAAATTCTAATCAGGATTTGAAAATCCCGTGGTACCATTTGAAATAAGCATTTTTTCTAAAATCCAGTCGCCATACCGAGTCAGTCATTTTGCATTTGAAAGAAAAATCCGAATTTCGACCCTTTACATAATTTTGGTTGAGATCAAGCGAGTTTTCATGAGACGAAAAACGAAAATCGTACCAAATGTTTGTTATTAATTTAGTTGATATCTATCATTATTTGTTCATAACCAGAATGTATTTGTAAAATGTCTTTGTTCTTTCTGTTCTTTATTAAATGGTTGATCTCCCTGTGAGAACCCATAAAGTTTCCGTCACGAAAATTGAAACGTATTGATAAAATATGTTTTTAATTGGCCAAATGATCATAAATCCAAAACAAACTCCGTTTTTGTCCCTCATGTAACGTTGATCCTCCGTTTTCAGGTGCGTTTACTTATCTAAAAAAAAAAAAACTTATTTCGGCATACATTACGGGCTTACTTAGCATTCATAAAAAGGTTCAGTTGCACTTCTCAAAATAAAAATATATGAAAATATTTGTCACTTTCATTTGGACAAAAGTTTTCAGACTATAGACAATCTTGGTCAATCATCAACTTTTTTTTTTTAAATTTTTTACCAACTTCCACAACATTTTTATATGATGATATATCGTATCAAGAAAAGCGTCGAAAAAACCTAAATCGCAATTTTTGTCGATACGGAATGAAAGGACTACGAAATTGTAATAAATACAGTTCTGCATTGCATGTATCTGAAATAATATGACATACATTTATTTTGTTCGGCCATTTTATGTTGATTTATATTTCTAAAAAGCGGTACCGAGGATCTTTCATTGCAAAGATTCATTCCTTCCAAAATAATTTTGAAAAAAAAAAAATCTATGTAAGGTTGGATATTTAAAAGGGGCATGTGGAAATTTCCTTATTTTTGACTGTAGCTTTGGAGGTATTGACAAACAAAAACAAAATGATAAAGATATTTCTAACATGTGTACAGATTTTCAGTGATGAGCGAAAAAAAAAATAGTTTGAAATAAGTTAAACATGCTTTTTTTTCAAAAGGGAAAAATCGTTTTGATGTAGATAACAATTATAAAAAATCATGGGGTGTTTGTTACCTATATTCTTATTTTAATTATCTAACTCTACAGTTAGCAGTTGAAAAGTTTAGAACAATTAAGGTCGAGTAGCACAAGCATTTATTTACATTTAGGTTGTAACATGAAAATTGTCATTTAATGTTGTAATAAGGCATATCTTAGATTGGTCTTATGTAACACTGGTGATATCCTTCATTTCTTCCAGTTTTTTCCATAGTTTTTGTGATCAAAGAATGATTGCTTATGCAAATATATAACATCGTGTCAAATCAGTATCATAATAATTCCACTCGATATCGATAACTGTAAGGTTTACAACCAAAATGTTTTTGATAAATATTTTTTTAAGAATTCTGTTATTGGTTGGAATGTACCTATTTCTGCGAAATCTCATATGAAGTTTTGAGAATCCTCGAAAATCCTATATAACGTTGTTTTCCAGAGGTGACGTTGAACTTAGAAAAATTATTTTCAACTTCAAGAACTCTAATATCTACAGAAAAAAATAAGTAGACCATATATGACTGACTTATAAGCCAGTTGTTACCTCCCACAATTGGAAAAATATCGGTGCAAAATCTTCCACACTTTCATTTGGATAAAATATTTCAGGATATAGCTTCATATCACAGAGACAATTTTATGAGCATTTTATTCTGTATCCACCTAGGTGAACCATGGTGAAGCAGTCGAATCGGAGAATTCCATACCACCACACAATTCTTAATTTTTCATTAAAAGTAACTGCTCCCTGATCTAGTCATCAACCATATTCTGAAGAGTAGTACAATACTTCATTGAATCAACCATAATGATATAACGTATGAATAGTAACGTCAAGAAACTGAAATAAAATAAAAGAGCTACTGAAAATTGTAATGAAAATGTATGTCTCTATAAAAAAAACTAAAGTTGATGGAAAATGAAAACTCTAATAAAGTTATCTAACAAAACGGAAATATATATCGTAAATAATTTTCGGCAATTTAATTCAGGCAAATTCTGCAATTTTGTCCAGATACAAACGATACTGTATCTCTAACCGTTTCTGAGATCCCTGTAGAAAGAACGACTTTGTTAAGCCTTTATTGTGCTATCTCATGCAAATGCCACGATCTCTGAAAACGTATTTTCATAACAAAATTCGGATCTGCGTGGATATTCGTTGATAAATTGCAATGGAATAGTTCAAAATAAGTGAAGTAATCTCTCAACCTTTGTCATTTTATATTTGAAATCAGAGGAACGGAATGATAAAATATCTTCCACTCAACTTTCAATCCATTGCTACGTAATTTGTCAAATGAAGAAGCCCTAGTATTGACTTGAGGATTATATTTTCAACGGAAGTGTTCAAAATATTGCATGAAAAATTATCGGATTCCAAATGAAAAACATGTTACGGATTTTTTAAATCTAGCACTAAATTATAATTAAACCTGAGTAATATAATTGAATACACCAAAACTCTTCGTTAGTTCTCAATATTTCATTAAAACCAGAATATTGTTCTCAGATACTGCTGATTGGAATCGTACAACCGTTCAGATGGAAAGAAATACTTGATTCAAATATCTCACGAATTGAAATCTATTACTCTAAACCTCCAGTTCGCTTCCAGTACGCTCGAAATGTAATATAATATTTTATGATACTGGAGACCCATCAACTTGTGTCCTCTGAAATGTGGCAACGTTGTTGGAGGTCACAACGTTATACTCATCAGAAATATATACCTACAAGTATTCAAAATGAGAAATATTTATCCCTTTTTGATAAACGGATTCTGGACATTCCCTCATCATATATTCACAAATTTGATATCATTAAGACAGTCCCTTGACCCGGAGGTCAGGTTGCCTATATATATGGATACAGCCCCAAGAGAATGTTAACCGAGACATGCTTGGGTCATCAGTACGGGAGTAGTGAGGATGAACAACACTTGGTAGACTCCTTTGATTGTCGTTTTCCACCAAGTGTTGTTCATCCTTGCACTCTCCAACTGTACTGATGAGCCGGAGCGAAACACGCTACAGTTAACATTTTCTCTGAGGGCTATTCCACTAATTCCTTCCATTTTGTTTTAACAAGTCTCCTCGATATTCCTCTCTTCTTATCTATATTCCTGGACTCGGATGTCCGAAGGTAGCTATAGCTGCCTCCGTGGTGACGTTGGTTGTTCCCTGGAATTCCTGGGTCTGCTGACCGAAACCACAAATGTGCGGCTGGCTTTCTGTTTGTTGACCCGTTGATTGTCGTTTTCTACCAAGTGTTGTTCATCCTTGCACTTCTCCACCGTACTGATGAGGGCTGAGAGCCCGAAGCACGTGTCTACGGTTAACACCTCATATATATGTTGCTTAAGTAACTGTCAAAATAAAATAAAAAGTTTCTATATGTCCGCAAGTTATTCGTTTCTGAGATGCAGGGTGTCAAAGTTGAATTCTTTTTTTAATTTTTTGTGAATACATTTCAAAATAATTATGATATTCGAGTGAAGTTTGGTATCTGGGAATATTTTTCAATGACAAAATCAATGTTGATGTTAGTTTGTCTCTTTCGTGGGGGTGGCGCTACCTACATGTCTTTTCAATCATTTGAAATGTCATAACTTTTTTGTTCGTACTTGTATCACGTTTTCTAGTGAAAAAATCGATTTTTCCAACATTTTTGTGTAAAAAATATATTCTTAGTAGAGGTCGCTGCGAGCAAATGTTTTCGAGTTACCGTGATTTGAAGTAATCGATGCACTTGAATTATTTCCGTGGGGCTCGTAAGTCGCCAAGTAGTGAATATCGGAAAAATACGCCAATTTGTCTTCTTTTCATTCAATTCGGGTGAGTACTTGTCAGGTCATTTCAATCCGTTCTTGTGATAGTGAAGTTGTTTTCTGTAGGTATTTGTGCTCCAATATTTTTCAAATGGCAGCATACACGAATACCGAAATGGCTAATATGATTTACGTATACGGTCTTGCGATTGGCAATTGCTACGAGGCTAGACGTATTTATAATCATCGAGCGCCGAATCACCAGACATTCAGAAACCTTTTTCAGAGGCTTATGGAGTCTGGATCTCTTAAAAAGCTCCAGTGGCAGGCAGACCGTTGACTACTATGACACCAGAAGTTGAAGAAGCTGTTCAACAGACAATCGAAGAAGATTAAAAAAAGCACGAGAAAAACTCCACAAAATCTGAACGTACATGAAAAATCAGTTTGGTTGATTCTCAAACAAAATCAGTTTATTCTTATCACATATAGCGTGTCCAACATTATTGCCCTGAGATTTCCTTTCCGTGTAACATTTTGCAATGGATACTGCAGAAAATTGCACAAAACCCTCAATTTACTGCAGAGATATTATTCACTGACGAGGCACATTTTCCAAAGAACGCCATAATGAAGTTTCATAATAATCATGTGTGGTGCGACGAAAACCCTCACGCAATAGTTCAGTCCAGATTTCAACAACAGTTTTCATTGAATGTGAGGATTGGTATTGTTGGGGATTATTTGATTGGTCCCCACTTTTTTCCAGGACTTCTCAATGGAAATTCTTATCATGATTTTCCTAAAAATATTTGGCTAAATAAATAGTATGGCTTATGCATGATGGAGCGCCAGCGCATTTAACTTTAATAGTTCGTGAATTTTAAATCAGCGATTTAGAAACAGATGGATTGATCGAGGCGCTGAAGTTCCAAATCAATTCTGCTTCCGAGGTCCCCGGATTCAAATCCGAGAATGTTTTTGTAGGGTCACTTGAAGGCCCTAGTTTATACGGTGCCAATAGAAACCATAGCACAACTTCGTCAACGAATCATAGCTGGATATGACGCTATCCGAAATACACCAGGTATAATGAAACGTGTATGTGGGACCATGAGACGACGAGCCGACGCATGCATAATTTGCAAGATGGCCGTTTTGAACAATTACTTCAATTATTACACTCAACAAACTGTTTAAGTATAAAATTGGTCTTAATTACTGTTTTATTATTGTATTGGATTGTAATAACACCCGATTCCTATTGTGAAATGAAATTAAAGAAAAATAATTCCTTAATTTTGTATTTAAAAATCTTGTCATTCAAAATCACTGCATCGATTATTTCAAATTCCAATAACACGAAAACAGTTGCTCCACTGACCTCTACCAGGAATATATTTTTTACACAAAAATATTAGAATTTTTTTTCCAGTAGAAACGTGATACAGGTACGTAAAAAAATTTATGCATTTCAATTGACTGAAAAGACATGTAGGTGGCGCTAACCCCAGAAAAGACAAACTTTCATAAAATTTGATTCTGTCATTGAAAATACTCCCAGATACCAAGCTTTACTCAAATATCACAATTATTGTGAAATGTATTCACAAAAAAAAAACAACTTTAACACCCTGCATCTCAGAACGAATAATTTGCGGACATATGTTCAAGGAACTTTTATTTTTATTTTGACGCAGCAACATGCTCCTCAATTTTCTACACGTATTTAAGAAACACCCTGTATACACAGGGTGTTAGTGAATAAGTGCAACAAACTTCAGGGGGTGATTCTGCATGAAAAAATAATGACAGTTTGCTATATAACTTTTGTCCGCAAATGCTTCGTTTTCCGAGATACGGGGTGTTGAGTTTTTCTTAAAAACTGACTATTTATTCACTGCTCTGAAACCGGTCGAGATATGCAAATGAAATTTGGTGAGTTTCAAGAAGTAGTTATTGCGCATTTCAAAAATTGTATGTTCATCTCAATTTTGTCAAAGAAAAAAATGGTACGCCACTGAGATATTTCAAATAAAAATCATTTTTGAATTCCCCGTTCGAATTGTGACAAAAAATCTCTCCTGCCTTTTTTCTGTATGGGGCGCCGTTTTTATGAGGAAAAATAAAACATCCTAACGCGTATTTTTCATTTCTTTAATACATTATCAAGAACTATCTAATACAATAACGTTAAACCAGAACAATAACAGAAAATAACACTAATAAATGAATAGGCGCAAAGCTACAACAAATGTTCAAAATGACCTCCCTCAGACGTGATACAAGATTCAACTCTTCGCCTCATTTATTGTCATATTCGCGCAAATATACCATAGACAAAATGCATGTCTGACAATTCCGCATTTGTATAATTTTCAATTCTTTTCGATAATAGAACAATTAATCACTTATTGTCGTGTTATACCAAATTTCGTTGAAATATTCGTATTAATAGCATCGCTACTAGATAATGTATTAAAGTAATGACAAATACGCGTTAAGATTTTTTTTTTGTTCATAAAAACGGCGTTACATACAAAAAAAGTCAATTGAATTTTTTTGTCATAAATTGAACGAGGAATTCAAAAATTATTTTTATTTGGAATAACTCAATGGTGTACTATTTTTTTCTTCAAAAAAAAATGAGATAATTACCCGTATGCGCGCCAATGATGAAGATAAAATTTTCAATTTCATGTCAAAAAATGCGCAACAATTATTTCTTGGAACTCACCAAATTTCATCTGCATATCTCGACCGGTTTCAGAGCAGTAAATAAATAAATAGTCAGTTTTTAAGAAGAACTTAAACACCCCGTATCTCGGAAAACGAAGCATTTGCGGAAAAAAGTTATATAGCAAACTGTCATTATTTTTCTCATGCAGAAGATGAAGAAGAAGAATGAAGAAGAATGCAGAAGTTTGTCGCACACCCTGTATATATATATATATATATATATATATATATATATGTAATATTTTGGATGTATGTTTTTTGTTATGGAGTTGACAGTTGAGAGAATAATAAGTCATTGAAAACATCACAATTTTTATTCAAAAACCATTTTACCTTTTCTATTAACACTGCAAAAAATAACAACAGGTTATGGCCCAGTACGATTCGGAAATTGAACGTTTTTATTTGAAGACGAATTTTGATTCACACTGAACTAAAAGTAGACGCCGGCCTTTTAAGCGATACAAGACGACGAACAATTCAATTTTGGATTGACGGCAGTTTACTCAAATATGAATGATTTAAAAATTGGAAAATTGAATGCAGAAAATTATCGGTATTGGTCAATGCGTGCTCAGGGTATTTTGGAGGTAAAAAATTTGTGGCATGCTGTAGATCCTGGTTTTGACGAAAATCAGTATGATATCTCTTGATTGGAAATGATAGTCTTGACGACGTAATGGAATGCAAGACAGCAAAGAATGTGTGGAAAACGTTGAAAAACATCCACACAACGTATGATACTTGCCACGGGTTGTAACTCTTGAAAGATTTTGTGAATACCATGAAGAAGTCGAACGAATCAATCAAAGAGTATTCAACTAGACGAAACAGCCTTTATCATAAGGTGAAGAGCGCAGGATATGAGTTCAGCGAAATAAAATAACTAATAAAAAACTTTTTGAAGACAAGCTTTATTGAGTGTGCCAAAACGTATAAAATGAGTTTAAGATATCGCTGACAATTATTTAATTATTTTTTAGTGAATGATTTGTTTTCAAAAAGCTTGTCGCGCGAAGTGTTTATAAAAGTAAGTATCAATTAATTTCATTGGACAATGATTGGATGGTAAGTAACAACTTGTCGAAGTATTAATTTTATTACAATTCGCGCGACAAGCTTTTCGAAACCAAATCAATAAAAAAAATTAAATCATTGTTAGCGACTTGAACTTATTTTATACGTTTTAGTGCACGGCTTACATAAAAGCTTGTCTTTGACCACGTGGCGGGAGTAACCCAAGAGGAGAGTGAGCCTCCATGACGGACATCTTGAAATTCCTAACCTATAGTCGCCATGTTTGTCGGCGGTCATGGGTGGTTCGTTGTGGGAGATGTTTGTGAAAAAATGGCGGTTTAATGAGAGGGGTGGGGGGGTGGTTGTATGTGGGTAGGGAAAAAGGTTGGGGGTTGAGTAGTCTGTGATTGGTCGCAATGGTGGCAGCCATGTTGTGTATGGAAGTGTGTGATTGAAAGTGGGGGTGAAGAAAGCTGTGATAGGTCGTGAGCCACTATCCGGCCGGCCGCTATCCAATAGCCGAGCAGCAGCCATATTGAAATGGACGTGTCAACCAATAGCTGCATTCGTCAACGGCATTGGTCGGACAGAAGACTGAATGAATGGGTGTGTCCTACCTTCGTCAACGGCATCGGTCGGACGGAAGACTGAATGACAGAAGTGTCACGTGATCAGTGAATGGCGGCGGCCATTTTGGGAAGTGGGAGGAGTCAGCAGTGATGATGCGGCCATGACGCAACCGACAAGTCTTTGCAGGGATATTATCTACGTCAGCACTTTCCTCTTATCAGTTGTTTATTTAGGCGACCGGATATCGGCGGCATCCTTTGTTCACATTAACGAAATAAGAGAGTATGCAGCTGCACGCTCGAACCGTGGGATCCTTTTGCATATTCAAGGTCAAATGATTGCATCATCCAAGCCAGTTCTGAGAATTTTGTCGAGTTGGCAGTTTTCAAATTGCGCAGTAGGAAATTGATGGGGGTGACCGATCCCTACCGTCAGCTTCATTCATCATCTGTCCTCTGAACTGTGAACATCGTTCTGTTCAGTGCTGTCTTTCTTGCTCTCTGAGTTTGTGTGTTTGTGCATCTACCAAACATCTAAAAAACGTAAGTTTTATTTTATTGTTTTATTTTTTTCAAAACCTTTTTTTTTGTATGCCAAAAGGGCACTTTGAGTTTTTTTGTTTGAAACATTTCTTCATATATCGAGGGTGGGGATTTTTTCTATTTGTTTACGGGGAGGGATTGTTTTTTCTGCAAAACATTTTGAGGGATTGTTTATTTATTATAGATGAATCTTGCAGAAATAAACGCTGTTGCGAGCAGTAGCTACAGGGAAACCGTAGCTCTATCAACATTGCCGCTAAACAAGCCTATGCTAATCGAGAAATTGAGAGCAGTTGAAACGAAGTACGGGGACACAATAGTAGCCGATTTGGAAACCAAATCAGTCTTCCTACCAAGGAGGGTATTCGAGGTGTTACAACCGAAAATCGACGAGTTCAAACCTCGAGAATATTCAATTATCATAAAACCATCCACGACGAAGAAACCAGTCTTTGAATTCATCAAAAACTAAGACCATTCATCATCAGCATCAACAAAAACTAAGGCCCCATCCACCACGACGGCGACAACTGGGACGGCTGTATTCGATTTCATCAAATCAAGGTGAGAGAGAGAGAAAAAACTTTATCTGTATTTTGTTTGTGAAAAGGCATTCATTCTTCTCGTTTTTGAATAACTATGAATTCTGAACGAATTGCCGCTCTCAGCGATGAGATGATTATTAAATACAGGGAGGCTCAAAAACTTCTCGAACAAAAATCCAGCCCAATGGAACGCGAATCATGGCCAAAACATTTAACATATAGTATTCGGCTTTGTAAAAAGGGTGTCAAAATTTCTGCCAACAGTTCCATTGGAATATTGAGAAAATTGAAAACAAATTTGGGGCATTTAAAATCATGTCGTAATTTCATTAAAAATTTGGGGATGGAGGGTCAGGGGTTGGCTGTCAGAAGAAATCTGAAAAGCCGAGTTGTTTGGGAAGATTTGAAGTCGACGTTCCGGGGACGAGTTCGTACAGGTGTAATAATAAATTTGACACATAAAGATACCATTCAGTTTTTCAAAGACGCCTTCAGCCTTTTCAAACGTAGAATCAATAACATGTTGAAAAAATTTCCCATGCTGAAGGTTAATACTTGTTTTTGTGGGGAATTCGTAAAAATGGGCTTGAATGAGGAAAAACTCGATTTGAAATATCTCAATACTAAAAACGAAGTGATTGATAGGAAAACAGATTTACAGGGGTGGTTCCAGGAATTTGTTGTAGATAAATTGGGTAATAAATTGGAGGAATTTTGTGGGACTGAAAGCGGGTGGCCATTACAAAAAATCGCAAATCTGGAAGTTAATATCAATCAATCAGGTTTGGGCAAAGGGGGTTCTTCTTTCATCGAACTTCCACAAGCCATTGCTAGAAAACAGGCTTGTATTAACGTGCGAAATACCGACGACAACGAATGTTTTGGGTGGGCAGTCGTGTCCGCTCTGTATCCTGTACCACACGGACATCATCCAGATAGACAATCAAAATACCCTCATTGGTCGGCCGTACTGAATATGGGGGGGTTGGAATTCCCCATAACTCTCAGTCCAATTTCAAAATTTGAAAAACTTAACGGTATTTCGGTGAACATTAGGCAAAATATTACATTTGTGATAGATGTTTAAATTATTTTGGTAGTCTGGAGGAATTAGACAATCATACTGTTGATTGTGAAAAAGCCAATCACTACAAAATTTCCTTTCCAAAATATGATCATGTCGAGTTCAAGGACTTTGTACATGAAGAAATGTATAAATTTGTGATATATGCTGATTTTGAATCGATTTTGGAACCGTTCACTGATGATGAAACCAAGTCCAAAACGGCAAAATACCAAAAACATATTCCCTATAGCGCAGGCTTATATTTCAAATGCAATAAGGATGACACTCTATCATACTACGATAGCCATCGAGAATTGGATTCGATGGAATGGTTTGCGGAACAATTGAAAAGCCCAATTCGTTGAGGAAAAAATTTTAAAAATCGTCCCAATGTCTGTCAATCACATAAGAACGGCAGCGGATTCTACTTGTCATATTTGCGAGAAACCTTTCCAAAAAGATCAAATGATTGTAGCCGACCATAATCATTTCACAGGTGCATTTAGAGGATGGGCACATCAAAACCCATGCAATCTCAACTATAAAAAATCCTTCGTGCTCCTCATTATTTTCCATAATCTTAGCGGCTATGATAGCCATTTTATTATTCGAGATATCGCGAAAAGAGGCAGGGTGAGTCTTCTTCCAATAAACAAAGAGATATATATATATATCTTTCACACAATGCGACGAACAGACAGACATTAAATCTCGTTTCATTGATTCTTTTCGATTCATGGGCGCGAGCCTGGATGAGTTGGTGCGCACGCTCAGAGTGGAAGATCTCTGTAATACAAGGCGCGAATTTCAAAATTTAAACGATGAACAATTTTCATTAATCACGCGCAAAGGGGTCCTCCCCTACGACTTTGTGGATTCCATGGAGAAACTCGAGATTACAGCGTTGCCAGATATCGATAAATTCCACAATCAGCTGAACGATTGCGATATCTCCGAGCATGAATACCAACATGTCCAGAAGGTGTAGCAATCGTTTGATTTGGCAGCACTGGGCGACTACTCTGACTTATACATGAAAACCGATATTTTATTGCTATGTGACGTCTTCGAAAATTTCCGACAATTGGGCCACGACACTTATGGACTCGACCCCGCTTGGTACTATACCATGCCTGGCTATTCGTGGTCATGTATGTTAAAGTACACGAAGTGTAAGCTGGAGATTATCAAAGATGTCGACATGCTTTTGTTTGTGGAAAAAAGGATTCGGGGCGGTATAAGTCAGTGTTGTAACCGATTCTCCCAAGCTAATAATAAATATATGGGGGAGAGGTATGATCCTCAACAACCCTCCAAATATTTATTATACTTGGATGTAAACAACCTCTATGGATGGGCTATGAGGGAGTATTTACCCTCTGGAGGGTTCAAATGGATCGAAGATTTCGATAATTTGAACGTTCTGGAGGTGTCGGATACTTCGGATATCGGCTATATCCTCGAAGTCGATTTGGAATACCCTGAAGGAATACACGATGAACACAAAGATTTTCCACTTTGTGCGGAACATCGAACTCCTCCAGGTTCAAAATTTCCTAAATTATTGACCACCCTGTACAACGAAGAAAACTATGTCGTACATTATCGAATATTGAAACAAGCTTTAGAAAACGGCCTTATTCTCAGAAAAGTTCACAGAGTGTTGCAGATTGAACAATCGGCATGTCTGCAACCCTACATTGAATTAAATACAAAATTACGCGCCCAAGCTACAACCACATTCGGAAAAAATAACTATAAATTGGCTATGAACAGTATTTTCGGAAAGACCATGGAAAACATTTGAAAGCACAGAGTGGTGAAAATGGCCAATGAATGGGAGGGTAGATATGGGGCGAAAAATTTAATAAGTAACCCGAAATTCCACAATCGAACCATCTTCGATGAAAACTTGATGGCTATCGAAATGAACAAGTATGAACTGCTATTCCATAAACCCCTTTATATCGGTATGGCTATTCTGGATATTTCCGAAATTCGCGTCTACGATTTCCACTATAAATTCATTTTGAAAAAATTCGAGACCGATCAGTGAAAGTTGATGTACACGGATACGAATTCTCTCATATACGAAATTAAATGCGATGATGTATATAGAAAATTAATCGGGGAGAACTTGGAAAAATTCGATACGAGTGACTACCCATGCGAAAACTCGTACGGTATTCCGCAGGTAAACAAGAAAATTCCAGGTTTGATGAAAGATGAAGCGAACGGATGTATAATGACAGATTTCGTCGGACTCCGTTCAAAATTATACACTTATAAAATTCAGGGTAAAAAATGTGTTAAAAAATCCAAAGGATCCCGATATAATGTTGTGGAAAATAAAATTTCCTTCGAAGACTATGTTGAATGTCTTAGAGATCAGAAGGAAAAATCAACTAGTCAACGATACATCCGTTCGTATGCCCATAATGTTTTTAGTGTTGAACAAAATAAAATCGCTCCAAGTCCATTCGACGATAAAAGAACACTCATCCCCGGATCGGACGATACACTTGCTTGGATCCATTATAGCATCATGAATGGATAGCCAACCTCCACCCCAACCAACTTGTATTTAATAATCTTTTTTTCTCCAAAATTTCCATTTATTGTGTTAGCGTGATAACCGAAAAATGGATGCTTTTTTTTCCATCTCTCTCTCTCACATAACCATTGTATATATCGAATATATTCAGCCAATATATTATTATATCCATACAAATATATTTGATCTATTGTATTGTGCTTTTTATTTATCATACAGAAAAACTTTGAATAAAATGATGGCAGCTCTGTGTCATCACTTCATTCAATGGTTTCCTGAATTGGATAGAGAGACCAGTCTAGACAAGTCCAGATAAGTTCAGACTTGTCTAAACTTGTCTGAACAAGTCGAAGAAACGATGACGTCATTCAGTCTCACCCTCGAACATCAGCGTTCTTTGTGTGAGTGACATAACCTCACTTTTAGAGAAAATATAACCCCAAATTTCTAATGAGGTGGGGATTCTAACCTTATTTTTAAACATAACCCCACTTTCAGAGGAACCATAACCTCAAATTTCAAATGAGTGGGGATTCTAACCTTACTTTTTCAAACATAACCTCCAAGGTATGTGGGATGAGACAATGAATAAAATACACAAGTTGATTTTCACATTCTATATATTGAATCATCTCTCTCTCTCTCTCCTCTCTAAGATACAAAAACTTTCAAATAGTATTGAATTGGGGCTCTGCACACAGCACAATTGTCCAATTTCATTGAGCATTCCGCACAGCAGGCCAAGTGTTTGCACGGCATGAAAACCACGTTCATATCCTTTTCCAAACAAACTTTGCATGACATTGATGAGGAGGATGGTGATGTATCTTCGTGGACGCTGCTGCTGTTGGTAGGTGTGTTCGTTGTTACCTCGTCTCTGGGTAAGAGACAATCTACGAGCTGCATACGTCTCCTCAGAGTGGCAGCTTCTTCTTCTGTGAAAAACCCACAATGTGGACTCCAACTGAAGTGATCAAGTTGAGCATCATCTTCCAACTGCCATCTGAATCCTTCAACTCGACATTTCAGACACACAACAATGTCTTCTCTCTGGGTGTAAATGAATCCAGCTCTGGCCAATCTTTCTTTGGGATATGGGTGATGCCAATTTTGAAATGTCGCTAATCTGTCTTCATACACATCCATATCGAACAAGAGTCAAACTTCGAATGACGGAACAGCTCTGTTCAAACACCCAACTGTCACAGACTATTGACAGCTGACATGTAACGTCACAGTCTATGACATGTAACGTTTGTGCCAGTGCTGCCATCTAGGATGACATTTGACAGTTCTGACACCCATGACAGTTTTTGAATTCTATGTGACAGTGCTGCCATCTATGAAAATGTGACAGACCTAGTCGTGACGTCACAACCACTTTGATTATTGAATTAAAAACGACTGTTGTCACTTTGATTATTTTTCAATTTTTTCTTTCTCTAGTATGTTTTTATTTTTTCAACTTTTTTTATCAATAATTTTTTCTCAAGTATTTTCATTTTCTTTCTCAACTTTATTTTTTCAACTTTATTTTTCAACTTTTTTTTTTCAGCTTTTTTTTATTTTTTCAATTGGGAACTCAACCCCACCTGAAAGAGGAAAAGAGAAAAAGGAGAGATGGACAGAAACACTGAAATACACACATACATTTATTGAAGACCCAAATCATTCACAACTTTCATTCGATAATAGAAAAGGAATTCTTTCAATGCATTAGCCATCATATCTTCTGATGAAAGTTCACATAGTTTTTGGAAAAGTTCCAATCTTCCGAAACATACTCGCGGTTGATTGATGAAAAATGTATTTATAACCTCAATTATATTTTTATAATTAACACAAAAGTTTATATTCTCCAACATGGTCACTCGATCGGACACCAAGCTTCGGTGGACTCGTATCAGCTGTTCGACTTCGTCCTTGTTGAGAAGAAAGTTCACTCCGTGTTTTTCAACTTGAACATATTTTCAATCTTCCCAAACTGATTGTGTAACTTTGCAATAGTCTCCACACAAGTATTCCACATCATCGTTTTGATCGGGAGGATATCGGGGAAGGGGGCTCCAAAAGAAGTCATCCAAAAGGGTTGCCAATCGTTCGGTGAACAGGTCCCATTCGTAGGTGCTGAACGATATTTTCTTGAACTGGTACAACGGACTTGAAATATGGCTACGCCAAAAGTTCTAGCAGGTGACAATCCAATTCTCAGCTCATAGCCAGTCATGGAAAGGAGGTTACCAATAGGAAGTGGTCCTCCAATTTTGCTGCCATTTCGAAACCGTCGCACATGTCATCTATCTGCTGATTGTAATTTTCAGGTGATAGCGGTGAAACGGAGCTGGTGAACGTTATGGTTGACAAATTGCTCGAACAATAACCACTGTCTTGACTAATGGTGAAGACGATGACGACTGATGACTGACGCCGTCTCGTTACCGTGAAATGTATAAATAATGTTTCCCCCCATCACTAACACCCACGCCAGACATGTCATAGCTTGTAGCCGCCGCTGCCGATGCTAAACTATTGCATCATCCTCTATCCAACTGTTGTGCGTGTTATCGAAACCAAGCCATTTAATGTACATTTCCTTTCCTTGTCTTTTCAATACTTTTTCCACGAGATAGATATCGTGATTCGCGGTTTTGTGCAATTCTTGTTCTTTAAGAGCCCCCTTAATGAGTGTACCGTTTATATCTTCAAGCATATACATATTTGGATAACCTATTTGAACACGAACTATTCTGAATAATTCCGTCGTCCAGTTGGGCGTATAACCTTTTTGAAAAATATGCCTCGTCTTGGAAATGCGAACAATGTCCCCCACTTTGAATTTTCGCGGTTCAATGCATTTTCCCCAACGATTCGCTCGATAAATTCGATGTAGAATACGACTTCCGTTCTGTTTGTTCATCTCATTCGGTTTGAATTTAATTTTTGTATACAGTGTCATTGTAGTTTTTCGTGATTTCCGGCAGTATGTCTATCCATTTGTTTGTACCGTTCAAACTGAAATATTTGTACAATTGGGACTTTAACGTTCTGATTACACGCTCAGCTATGGCCGCTTTCATCACCGTAAACCTATTGTAGTGATTGATTTCGCGTTTTTCCAATGAACTTTGAAATTTAGCATTGAAAAATTCCGTACCTTGATCGGTTTGTAGATTTTTCGGACACCGTTTCGCATGATTCAATATATCATTGAAAGTTTTGGTGATTTCCTCCCCCGGTTTGGATTCAAGCAGACGAGTCCACAAAAATTTGGAAAAACAGTCGATGACGACCATAATCATTTCAAGCCCCCCATTATCTGGAGAAAACATTCTCATTTCGGCCAAGTCCATTTGCCATAGATCATCCAAACCTTTAATTACCGTAGGTCGTCGAAAATATTTTTTTTTAGCCGGTTTATGGAGTTCTGCAACAACTTGAGCTTTTGACATCTTCAACGAGAATGTTCGATATCGTACGAATACATTGTATTGATTCTTTCTTTGATTTCAAACAGATGCTTGGACGATTCCGTAATTTTACCCTCCAAAAGATGCATTCAACTCGAATCGAGTTTCATATCGGCAGCCATTTTCTTGATGGTGTCCGAAGTTGCCGTGTCTTGTACAGATACGCGAGTTGAGATTCTTTATGATGTTGACGAAGTGTTCTCTTCGTTTGCAGAATGGTATCGTTCTTGGATTTAAGCGAGGTTTCAGTCGATGTGGCAACGTCGCGTTGCAGTTGAGACTTCAATTCAGACCCAGTGGTGTCCACGTATTTTTTGGTAGTCGCATCACTATCAAACGTAGGATCTTTTAAATTACATATTTTCAAGTTATCCATGTCAATATCGCCTTCAGGGGTGTGCGGTAGAGAGGGAGTACGAGACAACATCGGTAGTTCCCTCTTACGCCCCCCACCACTACCACCAGAACGATGACCGAATTTGTCGACACTCATGATGCGAATGAGTCTAATGCGCATGTCATTACTCTATATAACCGGCTTCACGGAGTTCATTGATGATGGCGACGATTTTGTTTTGATGTGAATAATCATTTCCAGCCATCTGATTGGCTACCAAAAGTCTCAAACGATCTACCAATTCGTTGGGATTGTAACGATTTTTTCGTTACTTCCTTATACATAACCGATTTCTCATAACGTTTCTGATTATCTTTACGGTGGAACGGGTCAGTAGTCACTGCTCAGGTCGTGAAGAGTGCGCCTTTGTTGTCGTCTCGTGAAAATGGTATCGTGACAGTTGTATTCATGAGAGATAAGTGCCATGTGAAGTGGAATGAATAGAAAAAATCGAATTTAAACGGTTTTCTTCACATAGAGGATTCAATATAAAATTGAACCAGAGAAAGGTAGATCTCAGGTGAAAAAACACTTTCCGGGTAATACCGCAGAACGTTGAATGATATTCACCTGAAAATCCATCATACTTCCATAAAATATCAATGGACATTGAATGCAAATGTTTCTTTCTGATAAGCTCGATTATGTTTAATTTAAGTCGTGTTCACCTAACAATCCGCATACCAGTTTCAGGCTTCTTGGCCCTCATCAGTGGAGTATCACCAGCCAAAGTCCAAAGAACTTGGCTGAAGTGAGACTACAACGTAAACAAACCATCATCGATCTTGTAACACCTATGTACGCCGGAAAGATAAACTTCAACTGGGGTGCCTAGTGATTGAAAGAAACACTCCGAAAATCTCCACCTCGATAGGTTTCTGAATAAAGATTCCTTCTCAGTAGGTGTAAGCCGTCTAGCAATAGTGAGAAATCCATGTGCGTGGAATGAATAGAAAAATCGAATTTAAACGGTTTCTTACGAAGGATTCAATATAAAATTGAACCAGAGAAAGGTAGATCTCGGTGAAAAACAACTACTTTCTGGCAAATACCAGCAGAACGTTGAATGATATTCACCTAAAAATCCATGCATACTTCCATAAAATATCAATGGACATTGAATGAATGTTTCTTTCTGATAAGCTCGATTATGTTTAATTTAAGTCGTGTTCACCTAACAATCCGCATACCGGTTTCAGGCTTGGCCTCATCAGTACGGAGTAGTCAACCAGCCAAAGCCCAAGAACTCTGGCTGAAGTGAGACACAACGTAAACAAACCATCATCGATCTTGTAACACCTATAGGTACGCCGGAAAAGATAAACTTAACTGGCGGTACCTAGTGACAGAAAGAAACACTCGAAAATCTCCACCTCGATAGGTTTCTGAATAAAGATTCCTTCTCGTAGGAGTGGCAAGCCCGTCTAGCATATAGTGAGAGATAAGTGCCGTGAAGTGGAATGAATAGAAAAATCGAATTTAAACGGTTTTCTTCACATAAAGGATTCAATATAAAATTGAACCAGAAAAAGGTAGATCTCAGGTGAAAAACAACTACTTTCCTGGCAAATACCACAGCGAACGTTGAATGATATTCACCTGAAAATCCGTCATACTTCCATAAAATATCAATGGACATTGAATGCAAATGTTTCTTTCTGATAAGCTCGATTATGTTTAATTTAAGTCGTGTTCACCTAACAATCCGCATACCGGTTTCAGGCTGGCCTCATCAGTCGGAGTAGTCAACCAGCCAAAGTCCAAGAACTCCTGGCTGAAGTGAGACACAACTAAACAAACCATCATCGATTTGTAACAAAAGGTACGCCGGAAAAGATAAACTTTAACTGGCGGTACCTAGTGACGAGAAAACTCTCGAAAATCCCCTCGATAGGTTTCTGAATAAAAGATTCCTTCCCCAGTAGAGTGGCAGCCCGTCTAGCATATGAAGTGAGAATAGGATTGCCGTGAAGTGGAATGAATAGAAAAATCGAATTTAAACGGTTTCTTACACAAAAGGATTCAATATAAATTGAACCAGAGAAAGGTAGATCTCGGTGAAAAATCATTCCACTTCACATGGCCCTATCTCTCACTATATGAACAGACATCCACTCTACCGAAGGAATCTTTATTCAGAAACCTATCGAGGTGAGATTTCGAGTGTTTTTTTCTGTCACTAGGTACCGCCAGTTAAAGTTTATCTTTTCCGGCGTACCTATAGGTGTTACAAGATCGATGATGTTTGTTTGTTGTGTCTCATCAGCCAGAGTTCTTTGGACTTTTGGCTGATACTGTACCATGAGCCAAGAGCTCGAAACCGGTATGCGGATTGTTAGGTGAACACGACTTAAATTAAACATAATCGAGCTTATCAGAAAGAAACATTTGCATTCAATGTCCATTGATATTTTATGGAAGTATGCATGGATTTTCAGGTGAATATCATTCAACGTTCTGCGTGGTATTTGCCAGGAAAGTAGTTGTTTTTCACCTGAGATCTACCTTCTCTGGTTCAATTTTATATTGAACTTTATGAAGAAACCGTTTAAATTCGATTTTTCTATTCATTCCACTTCACATGGCACTTATCTCACTATAGCTAGACGGCTTGCCATCCTACTGAGAAGAATCTTTTATTCAGAAACCTATCGAGGTGGGAGATTTCGGAGTGTTTCTTTCTGTCACTAGGTACCGCCAGTTAAAGTTTATCTTTCCGGCGTACCTATAGGTGTTACAAGATCGATGATGGTTTGTTTACGTTGTGTCTCACTTCAGCCAGAGTTCTTTGACTTTGGCTGGTTGACTACCTGTACTGATGAGGGCAAGAAGCCTGAAACCGGTATGGGATTGTTAGGTGAACACGACTTAAATTAAACATAATCGAGCTTATCAGAAAGAAACATTTGCATTCATGTCCATTGATATTTTATGAAGTATGCATGGATTCTCAGGTGAATATCATTCAACGTTCTGCGTGGTATTTGCCAGGAAAGTAGTTGTTTTCACCTGAGATCTTTATGTCACTAGGTACCGCCAGTTTCATGTATTTTATATTGAATCTTATGTGAAAAACCGTTTAAATTCGATTTTTCTATTCATTCCACTTCACATGGCACTTATCTCTCACTATATGCTAGACGGGCTTGCCACTCCTACTGAGAAGGAATCTTTTATTCAGAAACCTATCGAGGGGGGAGATTTTCGGAGTGTTCCTTTCTGTCACTAGGTACCGCCAGTTAAAGTTTATCTTTTCCGGCGTACCTATAGGTGTTACAAGATCGATGATGGTTTGTTTACGTTGTGTCTCACTTCAGCCAGAGTTCTTTGGACTTTTGGCTGGTTGACTACTCCGTACTGATGAGGGCCAAGAAGCCTGAAACCGGTATGCGGATTGTTAGGTGAACACGACTTAAATTAAACATAATCGAGCTTATCGAAAAACATTTGCATTCAATATCCATTGATATTTTATGGAAGTATGCATGGATTTTCAGGTGAATATCATTCAACGTTCTGCGTGGTATTTGCCAGGAAAGTAGTTGTTTTTCACCTGAGATCTACCTTTCTCTGGTTCAATTTTATATTGAATCCTTTATGTGAAGAAAACCGTTTAAATTCGATTTTTCTATTCATTCCACTTCACATGGCACTTATCTCTCACTATATGCTAGACGGGCTTGCCACTCCTACTGAGAAGGAATCTTTTATTCAGAAACCTATCGAGGTGGGAGATTTTCGGAGTGTTTCTTTCTGTCACTAGGTACCGCCAGTTAAAGTTTATCTTTTCCGGCGTACCTATAGGTGTAACAAGATCGATGATGGTTTGTTTACGTTGTGTCTCACTTCAGCCAGAGTTCTTTGGACTTTTGGCTGGTTGACTACTCCGTACTGATGAGGGCCAAGAAGCCTGAAACCGGTATGCGGATTGTTAGGTGAACACGACTTAAATTAAACATAATCGAGCTTATCAGAAAGAAACATTTGCATTCAATGTCCATTGATATTTTATGGAAGTATGCATGGATTTTCAGGTGAATATCATTCAACGTTCTGCGTGGTATTTGCCAGGAAAGTAATTGTTTTTCACCTGAGATCTACCTTTCTCTGGTTCAATTTTATATTGAATCCTTTATGTGAAGAAAACCGTTTAAATTCGAGTTGTATTCATGTCGTCAAGCTGTGTTTTTTCCAAGTGTTTTTCAATAGAGAAAAACCAAGAGCAATTTGCGAAAAAACCCAGGTAGAATTGGTGATTCGTTCGAACCGAAGGAATAATCGATCTTTTTCTTGAATTGAACGTCGAGATAGACAGGTGTACTGGGTGGATTGATTTTGGTATGTACGATCTATGAATTGAATAATTTTCACTGTTGAAATTTAGTTGAGTAATATTATTCTCTTTATCTTGCAATTGATGTTGTAGATGCTCAGCATTTCCTTCGCTTTTCTTAGGCGTGTAATATTAGAATTCTTGGATATACCGCATGGTCATTTTTGAAGGTTAAGTATGAATACTTTGGCCATTTCGGCAAAGCATTCATAGTACATATTGTGGCTAACGTAACATCTGTTCCGTGTATTGGGAACTGATTTTTTTTCTTGGAAATCAGTTCTACGCTTTTGCATTTTTTAGGTACCATGTCATTGGTAATTTCAAATGGACTAGCTCTTACTTACCTCACACGACCAGTGGATTGTTCCGTGGATTCCGATTGAAGGGTGTATTCGACTGTTCTGGGACAGGTTGGCAGTGACTAATAGGACGGCTCTCCGGTAAGCAATTTTCTTTATTTCATAACTACATGTTTATGAGGGTAATTTTATTTTCTCTAGAGAAAGAATTGCTTATGGAGAGAGTTGTACCTCTGGCCTAACTGGTCTCAGAACACTCGATTCAATATATGCCTCAAGCGTAAATTTGATTTCCGTTTAATAAGTTCCTTATATCCATTACTCCATTCAATTCACAGTGGGGGTTATTTGATTTTTGATCGTTACAGAGTCAATTCATTTCAGTTACTGCCTTGTCGCCAAGAGCAGGGAGATTCATTCAAATTTTTGAGAATTACCTGTTTTATCGATTTGAAAAGGGAACTGCCGCCCTATTTCAAAATTATCTTTATCTAAGAGAGTTGTGCCCACTGAAAGACGTGTGGTCTCCCTCTTCGGTTTATCTTTGGAAATTCTTCAATAAAAAGAATTATTTCACTTTATCTTTATCTAAGAGAGTTGTGCTCACTGAGAGACGTGTGTCTCTCTCTTCTTATCTTGGCTGAAGAGTATACTTTTGCTCTGACTATTATCTTGGTTCAAGAACCCTATTTTTTTGTAACTTACTAGAGTATTTTGGTTATAACGTTATATTTTCCTTTGGCACTGGCAACATTTTGAATATTTTGCTTCAAAATAGTATATTTTTTCTCTGGCAATTTTATAGTATTTTGCTTTAAAATACTATATTTTTTCTCTGGTAAAATTTCAAGGAAATTTTTATATTTCTTTTGGAATACCTTTCCTCATTCAATTTTTTTTTCACCCTTCTGGTACATAGAATCACCTTATCAAAACTTACTTGTTTCAAAATTCAACTGAATTTGAACATAACGTTTTGGGTGAGGTTTGCTTTGTTTGGTTTCAAATTTTGCTCATTTTTAATATTTTTTTAAATTATTAAAATTAACTTGTAAATTTAAATCCAGAATAGCAGATGGGATTACTATTCATTATCTTTGTTCTTTCACTGTAATCTTCCAGTCTTTTATATAGACTGAGATTTTTATTGTATGTTATCATTTGCATCTATCTTTTGACTCTAGATTTTGAATCATAAAACTTGAGGCTCAAAGGATATCCTTCGTTCTCCCCTTTTTGTACATATTTTGATTCCTATCATCTTCTTCGCATGATATATACCACGGAGGGAAGCCATCTACGGAAACAGAAGGACTGGTACCCTAGGAGGTCATACAGCACATCCAATTCAGCACTGGTCCGTAAAGATCAACCAAATTCACGCCTTTAAGGGGATCTAAAACCAAATGTATAACCACCCACGACCAGCTTCGTCGTAACCGCTGAACTAAGTTCCTGATAGTGCCGCTGAGACCATCTTCGAAGAAACTAGCCTTCGTCTCTCGCCCTTGCAGATCTCCGAAGGTATATCAGTATCCCAACGACTAGAGGAATCATATTTTGTAAATGTTCAGAGTTTGATCGGAGTCAAAAATATTTGTTTTTCATGTAATTTTTCAATTCTTTTTAAGAGAAGTTCTATACTCTTCTAGTATTTGTTTCAATACTCTTCTAGTATTCGTTAACATTTGTTTATATATCTTGTCCAGTCATTTTACTTCCGTCTGGAATAAATTTGTTAAGTTGATTTCTTGCATATTTATTTGCCTTCCCATACAAGCTAGGTGACATTTATTCAACTTTATTTATCTTTGGCTTTTGTCTTCAGCAAGCCTGGCGCCCAACTCTTGAACTAGTCAAGTTAATAAATGTATTATTTTTTTAGTGACCCTATTTGATAAACTAGGAAAAGTCATTAATTGAACCTTACTCACGGCCTAACCGTATCCATCTGAGCAGCCTATCGGCAAAGTGATTTCACCTTCTTGAATTTGAATCATATAATTTAAAATCTGGGGTTCAAAAATAAAGGGTGTTGCAGGATCATCCCGAAAGATATAATCTGTTGGGTTGTCATTGTATACCAATTTATTGGTGTTCATACCCTGACCGACGCGTTCTCTCCTCATTAAATATTTTATTACGGGTTTATATTTCCAGCGTTGGGTGCCTTTCAAACGACCGTTCGCACTTCTATGACATCCAGTCAACTCCAATATGTCTTGGTAGTCGTTCAAGTCATATTCGCTATAGTTCCGGGGCCTCGTGTAAAATATCAGTTGATATAGTCCGGGAGTTGATTCAAATTTTTGAAGTTCCGTTTCGATGTATCCTTCTTCAAAGCGGATCGACTTGGATCCCAAAAACCAATCGGGAGAGCTGACGTCATACACAGTTCCATATACCTTATCTATACGTTTATCATTTCTCCAATGTTGAGCGATGTATCCACGTGACATGATGGGATATCGATTAAGATGTTCGTTCATTAGAGCATATAGAGTGAGATCGAGCATCTTCCATGGAGATGATTTCATCGTTGTCTCTGTACGGGAAATAACCAACGTCTTCCACACCGCTAAGCGCTTCTTCGAGGAATTGATACTTGGGCTGATACAAGGATTTTGAATAGACGTAGATATTTGCGAATTTGGGGCCGTTGTCATTCGCCAACAACGACATCACAAGGTTCGTTTTTCCTGATCCACTAGGACCACAGATAACGGCTCGGAAGGAATTTGGCAATAGGCTGCCATGTTTACTTCAAAGTTCTCGATGGGAAGCATGTGCTCTTGCTGAACGATCTCCATGTTCTGATCGTAATCTACAGGGTGATCGTTATTCATTTCCGCTTGAGTAGCTGTCTTCTTCAGTCCATTTCCCTTTTTCTTTGATTTCAATTTTCTCTTTGGAAACAATTTGGAAATTATGTTCTTATATTTCCAAGACCTATTGCCTCCAATTTGTCCGTTGGGTAATTTGTGTGCATTAGTGAGCATCAGAATGGTCTTATAATTGAAAATATCTTGATTGGTAAAATCAACTGGCTGCTTTTTAGTCAGAAGTTCTTTAAACCCGTCAGTCAGTTCGAAAGAGTCTCGACACAATTTTAACGTATTGCCTTCAATTTCTATAGACTCTCTGCCTATGAAATACTTCAATCCGTTCAAAGTAATGCCATAACAGTCGGCATCAGGTAGGATGAACATGTTTACACTTCGACGTCTGAACTGCAACTGACACTCACTGCCACATCAATCATGTTTATAGAAAGATATCCCCATGTCTGTCCAACCTGGGTGGTACCGGGGGGGTACCGGGGTGTACCGGGGGTACCAGGGGGTACCGGGGGTACCAGGGGGTACCGGGGGATACCGGAGGGTACTGGGGGGTACCGGGGGGTACCAGGGGTACCGGGGGGTACCGGGAGGTTCCGGGGGTTACCAGGGGGGTTACCACTTGCACATATCTCTATAAATATCCTCAATATCAAATATGAGTATGGACCGCCACCCCAATCGAACCCCAGCTGAAATCTATATAACTAGTGATGTCATCGCTGTGACGTCAGTCTCCATGTTGGTGTACGAGGGTGAAGGTGGGCTCAACAGTCTGATAAACGAGCTCCCGTTCGAAGCTCATCTCCTGGGCGGCTATCAGTATTGTGAACGTAAGTTTCATATACCTATAGTATTTCGGTGCCATCGAATGCAATTTTTTTTCATTTCGGTACTCTCGAATGCATTTAATTATTATTATTATCATTACAGCTGGCACAAAGCTACAAGAACGGTTGGCACGAGGCGATCCTGGTATCAATCCATTGGACGTTGCTGGCAAACATCACGACATTGCTTATTCGCAGAGCAAATTGCTTGAAGATAGACACAAGGCAGATAAAGTGCTCGAAGATAGAGTTTCGGAACGAGTCAAAGCCAAAGATTCGGGTTTTGGATAACGTGCGAACGCTCTTCTCGTCACTGGAGCCATGAAAGCTAAGAGAAATCTCGGTATGAGCATGCGCAGAGAAGCCTCATTCAAACGACATGTTATCGAAAAAATCGCCAATTCCCTGAAACCATCTCCCACATTGAAACGGGCTGCATCTAATGCTCTGAAAGCAGCTCGAGTAGCCATCAAGAAATTGGGTGGAAAACGACGAGTCAAAGTACCCCGTATAATACCTTTCGAAGCAAAGTCAGGTGGTGTCCTACCTCTGATACCGATATTCGCCGGTCTTAGTGCTCTAGGTGCACTGAGCGGCGGAGCATCAGCCATTGCCAAAACGGTCGTGGATGCTAAGAATGCCCAGAAAAAAATGGAAGAGGATAAACGTCATCACTAGGCCATGGAATCCATAGGCAAGGGTTGTACGTGAGGAAGAATGCCAAGGGTGGCTATGGACTCTTCTTGAAAAAATAAAAAACTCCCAATAAAGCTACCCGATAGAGCGCTGTACGACATCGATATCGTGCGATATGCCAAACAATTGAAAATCCCGCACTTTCGAGGTGTGTTCATGCGCGACACCCTGCCATCTAGCGGTCCTCGAAAGAACGAATGTGCCATCGTCAACATGGACCTGTCACGAAACAGCGGCACTCATTGGGTAGCTTATAGAAAAACCAACGATGAAGTAGAGTATTTCGATTCGTTTGGGAATTCGAAACCGATGCTGGAATTGGTCAGATATTGAATGGCGGTAGCAGCGGCAAAGTAAAGATTTTCTACAACAACCGTCAATATCAGACTTATAATGAGATAAATTGCGGTCATCTGTGTTTGAAATTTCTAATGTCTGAATAAATAATGTATGATTAAAAGTGTGTATTTAAATGCTGTCACAGCGACGGTGGTGTCATTCGTCATCATGTTGCTGCTGCTGAGAGTTAACAGTCACAATCACGTGTTCTCCTTTTGCCTGCGCACCCCTATCGAATTGAATGCGAAAAAAGAATATGAGTTGTCGCTTCGATCTTTCCACTCGTACAATACCACACCGAACATTGAAAAGGGTCGGAAATTCCGCTATTACGATAGATCTAACGTGTTGCGTACCATTGAATTTCTGCGGGGGTGTTATGAAATTGCCGATATTGAGGCGTTCATACAGGAAGACATGGCGCTACCTGCGGAAGACCGCGAAGCCGCCTTCTCTCTCAAACCCAACAATAATACGTTGAAGTGCGAGATTTTTAGTAAATACTTTGCCATTTCATTCGTGGAGGCGGATAGCATAGGTGTTACATTGGGATTTTCTCCGAGGGTGCTCCAACCGAACGAAATGCATTATTCCGATCTACCTGTAAACATTATAAAGGTGTCGACATTACGATTCGAGTGCAGTGTTACTTCGGGAGCCTTCGATGGTGACACGCCTGCGCCACGATCTATGAATTTCCCATAGCTTCCGATCTCGGTTACGCGATAGACGAAAAACCTTCGAATTCACTCTATCTACCTGTAATACCGCAACGTGCAATCCAGCGGTGGTAATAAAAGGGGTAAGAGTGACGTCACGACGTCATTATTGCAGAAACCTTCAAGCAAGCGGGTCGTGCGGCAGCAGCAGCAGATAACCTCTCCGAATACATCCTTTCTCCGTTCCATCGGTTTGAAATTGATTCATCAGAATGAACTTCAAAAGAAGAAGAGACAACGATGATGCTTCCATCTCAGCGCCCATGTTCGATTTGTATCGGTCTCCGAAATTTGACGAGTCCATTCGTAAAGCCGAATACAGAACTTATACTCCGTTTGTGAGGGCATTCAATTGCAACGATATCGTGAAATTTTGTATCAATCAGGTGGACTCGTTTTTTGCCATGAGTTCATCTCTGCTAGATTAAAGGTAGACTTGAATTAAATAATGGGGGAGGTAACGTTACACTGGCCCCTAATGTGGGTGCTTTCCTTTTCGATTCTTGCACTTATAGCGAGAGTGCTCGGGAAATTGAATCGGTTCGAGATCCGGGAATTGTGGGTACCATTAGAGGTCTATTATCTTACGAACCAACGGATTCTCAGCATTTGGCTATAGGCGGTTGGAATTACCCCAATTTGCCTTTTTGAATGAAGATGACAATTCTTTCAGTCTCCTCGTACCGCCTCGTCATATTCTCAATGTTTTCAACGTTTATCCGCTGATTACGTGTGGACGTCAAACTCTACGATTTGTCAGAGCCCGAAATGATAGTGGCTCGAATTGTGATCGACAGCATTGAATTGAAAGTCAAACAAATTTTTTCCTAATGCGGAAATAAATGAAAAATTAATGATGTCCATACAGACAGACAGACCGATAGTGAAACCGTTCCGAAAATGTGAATTGAACGAATTGCCTTCGATAACGCAAAATGCTCAACGTGAAATATGGTCGGTTGAGACGAGTACCAGTGTTGAAAGGCCACGCTATGTCATCGTGTGTTTCCAAACCAATGTACGAGATAACGTTTCCGTCGATCCTACCACCTTTCAACATGTCAACATTCAAAATATACGTTTGTCTTTGAACGGTGAATATTGGCCTAACAAACGTCTACACTTGAATTTCGCTAATAATCACTATACCGAAGCGCATTTCAACTATACGGAATTCCTCGGCAGCTATACGAATTCCATGTAAAAGTCCTCTCTTTTGGATTACCTCGGTTTCAAATATCGCGCCTTATTCGTCATCGATTGTTCAAAACAGGAAGAAACTATGAAATCCGGTACGGCTGACGTACGATTGGATATCGAATCGAGCGCGGGATTTCCCGATCGGACTCGTGTCTATTGCATCATCATTCACGATTGCATGATGGAATATCACCCCCTCTCCGAAACGATGAGAAGCCTGACATAGATCGCCACGGCGCGGCGGAGGCGTTCATTCATCATCCAGCCATCATGCGTATCGCATTCGTAGACATTCAAGCCTTCCAAGTCAATGGTATCTTCTATCCAAAGGAGGTGTCCATAATCGTCGGCAGTCAGCGACACAACTTTTTATTCAAGACACCTGTGCCGTATATCAACCTGGATGCCCAAGACCGTCGCACCGTAAGATATTTGGAAAAATCGATGCATGGAAGAAATTGACGAAATCCTACTGAGACACCTATTCTACCAGGCTGATCGGATTTATGTGAGAGGGAACCAAAAATACGATTTCCTCAAAAAAAAATTGCTGGAAATGGGATTGTTGTACCAAGTGGAAATCTACGATGTGGCCTTCTATGATTCAAGTCATTGGTCGACAGACAAATTCGAGCCTACCCTGGACCACTGCCCCTACCACAACAGCGGGAAGTTAGTTCATGTGTGCCCAGAGGAACACCCAATATCTTCACCAATGGTTGTATACATATATCTTACCAAATTAAGTTTATTTTAGAATTGTTTTTTTAGGAAATAAATATGTATGTGTGTATTCAGTGTTTCTGCCCATCTCTCCTTTCTCCCTTCTTCTCTTTCGGGTGGGGTTGAGTTTCCAATTGAAATAAATAAAGTTGAAAAAATTAAGTTCAGGAAAAATAAAGTTGAGAAAAAAAAGTTGAAAATACTTAAGAAAAAATTAAAAACATAATTGAGAAAAAAAGTTGAAAAAAGCCAAGTTTGAAATAAAAAACAAAGAGGGGATACCGTCAGAGGTATCTCTCTCTCTCTCACACCCACATACGGTGTACGTGGCTCACGTCACGTACACCGTATGTTTGTGAAATAAAAGTCAGGTTAGAGTCTCTCTCTATTCATTTATTTTGATATTGCATGGAGATTCCAAGCTTCTTTTTACAGTTTTGATTAGAAATTCGCCAAAGCGAAAAACATTATGGCTATAACAACACATGAGACACAAAAATCTTATATATTTCATGTTCCAAGGGTGGTAGTATTGGTGGTGGTGGCGGCGTTGGTGACGTCATCGCTACTGCTGCCGTTGGAAGCCTTCTCCATGGCATCACTGTACTTGTAGAATCATTCATTTCAAACTTGAGCTGATATTTCTCGATTATGGTGTTGTTGTTGCTGTCATCGTCTTCGAGGTGGGGTGGCAGGTCTGTGGTGAAGAATACCCTTCGAAGTCCTGCTGTTCGATTCATTGATGATGATTATCGCCATCTTTGAAAGAAACCGCTACTCCTCGTACATCATCATCAAACGGTATGTCTTCGTATAAGATGGTGTTCAGAATCAAAATCACTAGAATCATTTGGATCATATTTCGATGTTGATGGCTGTGTCGTGCAGAGATTCAACTCTTTCAATTTTCTTGTGACGTTCCGTTTCTCTTCATAAAACTGTAACTCTTCGTTCAGAGCTCTGACTTTTCGATGAAACTGTTCCAATTTCTGTGTATACTGCTTTGTCATCGACGACATAACCTCAACTGACGTCATTTCAACAAAAACTCCAATATATACTTTTTTTCGTTCTCCTCCTCCCTCTAAACACCTTCGATCCCCTGTTTATTTGGTACGTTTTTAAAATATTATTCAAGACGTATTTGACCTTGGTAGGATTTGCGTTTATATTCAAGTTATCCCACACTCAAACCATGCAGCTGCATACTCTCTTATCTTGGTAATGTAAACAAACTCTTTCAAGGGATGCCGTCGATATCTCATCTGGTTAATGTAAACAAAGGATGCCGCCGATATCCGGTCGCTTAAATAAACAACTGATAAGAGGGAAAGGGCTGACGTAGATAATATTCCTGCAAAGACTTGTCGGTTGAGTCATGGCCGCCCTCATCGACTCCTCCCCTTCCAAAATGACCGCCGCCATTCCTGATCTGACACTTCTGTCATTCAACCTCCGTCCGACCAATGCCGTTGACGAGGCAGGACCACCCATTCATTCAGTCTTCCGTCCGACCAATGCCGTTGACGAATGCAGCTATTGGTTGACACCCCTTTTTTTCTATATGGCTGCTGCTCGGTTTTTGGGGATGGGGGCCCCGGCGGCTATCACCACTTTCACGACCCATCACAGCTCTCCCCCCCCCCCCCCAACCCTTTTTTTTCCCTACCCAAAACTCGCCACCATTGCGACCAACCCCCAGACCACTCCCCCCCCAACCCCTTTTTCCCCCCCCCCCAAAAATACCCCCCCCCACCCTCTCCCTTAAAGAAAAAACCAACCCCAACCCCCCCCCCAACAAAACCCCCCAAAACCACCACCCAAAACCCACCCCCCCTTTTTTTTTTTAAAAAAAAAGCCGAAAAACTTACTCCCCACCCGCTCTTAAAAAACCCACCCCAAAATAGGGATTTTTTGGGGATAGTTTATCTACTAATCATGAAACCCCCCAAAAATTGCCCCCGTGTTTATTTTTCCCCCCAAAACAATTTACCTAATACCCGAAGTATGCCCGGGTGGGGGGTTTGGGGCAAAACGTCTATAGGGGGGTACTTAGGCACTACACACAGCCATTTTCGAAAAAAAACATTTTGTTTATCAAAACTTGCAGTAACTTTTTTCAAAGAATAAATTTTTTAAAAAAAAATCAAATCCTGGTGAAATATTAATCTTGAAAAAAAAAGTTCTGTTTTTAAATGTTAAAACAACTTTTGAATAAAAAAGAGATCTTCAAGAAGAAATATTCCCCCTTTTTCTATTGAAGTTATTCAAAAAAAAGAACTCAATGTTTCAAACCAACCAGAAATGTAGGAGTTTATTTGAACGGGGGGTTTAAATTTTTTTGAAAAAATTTTCTTCAGTCACAAAATTTGGGAAACATCCCCATCTGGCCATCTTCTTTTTTTTCCCCTTTTTACAAATGGGGGTTTTTACAATCTGTTTTAGATGGTTTTTTCCAAAAAAAAAGTCTTTTTAAAAGGGGATTCGGGGGGATCAGGAGGCACTTGAGATTGTGTTGATTCGTTGTTGGTCTAGTTCGATGTGACTTGTTAAAAATTTGTGAGAACCCTAAAACCCTCATCTTAGCGGGGGGGAGGGTGGAAGCTTCGCCATGGGAAGTTTTTTTTAGCCCCCCAATTTAACATGCCTTTTTCGGGGCGTATAAGACAATTCAAATTGCTGTTTCCGGGGAAAATTTTGTCTTCTTCAACAGCCCGCCCTTTTTAAAAGGGTGGGTTTTTTTAAATTTTTTCAGCCGCGATTATATTTTTTTATGGAAGTGTCTTTAAAAAATAACAGAAAACCCTTTTTAGCTACTTCCCCCAAACTTTTCCCCCCCAAAATTGTGAGCGTGAATGGCCTTTTCACCCATAGCCAAAAAAAAAAAATTGTTATTATTCTCCCAAAACGTCTTTATAAACTTGTTTAGGGAAATCTGCGTTGATTTTGGAACTTTTTGGAATATAAAAAAAAAAAATTTGGGGTCATTTTTTTATTACATTTCTAATAGTTCATTTTTTTTTTTTTGGGTTTTAATCTTCCATCATCAAAAACCCCTTTTTTTAAGGAGGTAGGGAACCCCCCAAATTAAAATTTTTTTGTCCTGACAATCAAAAGAAAAGAAAACCCCCAAAAAAGATGAATTTTAAACCCCGATTTTTTTTCCCCCCGTCACAAAATTTTGGGGGTCAAAATTTTTTAAAAGGGTTTTTAAAATTTTCGAGAGACTAGACGTACTGATTCCATTGACAAAATATTGAAAAAAAAAAGTGCCTTAATTTATAAATTAAATTTAGGAAGAACCCCCCCAGACATCTTTCCTCAAAATTCATCATATTATAATTCTTCCATAAAAAAGGGGGTTTTTTAAAAATTTTAAAAACAATTTAAAAATTTTTTTACAAAAAAAAAAAATTTTTTTAAAATTTTTTTTTCCGAATTTATTCCCCAAAAGCCCCCCTTTAGAACATCTTTATACGAACTCCCCTTTTTTTTAAAAAAAAATATTTCCAAAAAAGGGATACCTAATATGAAATGAAAAAAAAAATTTTTTTTTTTTCCAAAAAAAATTTTTTTTTTTACCTTTTTTCATATTTCATTATTTCGGGGAACTCGCATTCAGAAAATAGTGAATGATAATTTCCCCAAAGGGGGAATGGATAAATATCGTCATTAGTTCTCTTAAAGGGGGGATCAGTCTTCTTTTCCTACACGAAATTTATTCATTTGAAAACCCAAATTTTTAAATAAGGGGAAAAGTTGAACACGTATGCGTATTTATCCAACGGGCAAAAAAACAATTCTTTTGGGTTTGGGGGTTTAAAAAAAAAAACTAAAAAAAGGACTTTTACCCCACTCAGTTTACAAAAATTTTTCCCTATTGACCTGCCAATCTGTGGGGGTTTTATACATTTTTTTCGTAAAATGATTGTAACCCTTTTTTAAAAAATTCTGATGTCATTAATCAAATTTTTTAGAGCCCCCAAGCCCCAAATCGTTTGGATTGCACCAAAATAAAAAACGTTTTTTTCCCCGATTTTTTTTTTTTTCCCCAAAAAAAATTTTTTAAAAAAAAAGGGTTTTTTATAAAAAATTTTTTAAAACCCCAAAATTTCTTTTTTTCAAAAACTCTTGATTCTATAAAAGGAGGGTTTTTTTTTAATAAAAATTTTTTTTATACCACCAAAAGACAAGAAAAAAAAAAAAAATCCATTTCTGACTTTGATCACCGCCGGCGATTAATCGATATTTGATTAACTGACAAATATTTTAAAAATCCATTTCATTTTTTTAGAAATGCATTTTTTTAGACACTGGGGGTAACATCAAGATTAAAAATTGAAAAAAAAACCCCAAAATTTTTTAAAATCAAAGGCAGAAATAAACCCCCAAAATAAAAGCTCAATGAACTCTCCCGAAGAAAAGAAATTTAAAACCCCGGAAAACCCCCCATAAATAGAGCGTGGAAATAAAGCCAAGAAAAGGGGTTTTGGGGAAAGGGGGGCCCCCCCCCAGTGGGCTCTTTTGATGCATTATTCATTTTTTTTAGGGGCCCCCAAAAAGTTCTTCAAAAAAAAATAAAATGCCGATGAGCGGCAACTTTGAAAGTTCTTATTTACCCCGGGGGGGGCGAAAGAAAATTATGAAAAAAAAAGAAAAAAAAGACTTCCAGACTTGAGAGTGTCGGGGTCGTTTTTTAAAATTACCTTCGCCTTGACTTACTTCAAATTTCTTTAAAACACTGCTGAAAAAAGGGGGGGGGCTGTCGGACAAAATTTCTATTTATTTACATTCTCAGAGAACAAAAAGGGGGCGCCTGCTTCCGAAAAAATTGCTAACTCGTTTCATTAAAAAAAATTTAAAAAAAGGGGGAAGGCGTTTTCCTCGTTTTTTGAATATTTTTTACTTGTCGGTACCCCCAAAAGATTTTTTTGAGAAGCAATTAACGAAATATTTTCTGTCTTTTTAAAAAAATAAAAATACATACTTTTTTCCCCCCAATTTAAAAGGGTTTTTAAAAAAAAATTTTTTTCAAAACAGTTTTTTGAAAAAAAAACCCCCCGGGGGAAAGTTTTGGGATTTCACACATTTTTTTTGGGGATACATGGAGGTTTTTCCCCATTTTAAAAATTACCTACAGAAAAGTCTAATAAGTTAGGGGGAAAAAAAATAATTAACTGTTGTCGAATAGCATTTTATTTGTCACTTTTTCATATGAAAGGAGTACACAAGGCAAAGGACAATTATGAATTTATTGAAAAAAAAAAAATATTGCATAGTATTTTTTCCCCTATTTGTGTTTTTCTGGGGAAAAAAACTTTTCAAAGGGGAAACGTAAATTTTTCAATATTGGTAAAAAAAAAGGGAAAATTTTATTTCCTTTCAATTTTTTGGGGCATCTGAATCATGAAACATTTTCAGTGCAGATGGAATTTAAAAAAATATATTTCCCCTTTTTTTTTGTTATTCCGTATAGTTTCAGATAATGAATCGGTTGAAATGGACATGGCTTTTTTTAGGGGGGAACCCAATCCGAAAGTCAAAAAAAAGTCAATTTTCCAAAAAATTTGTTCGTTGAGATTAGTATGTATAGTCTCACAACTTTTTTTTTGTTCCGAATGGAATGAAACAAAAAATACTATATGAAAAAAAAATTTTAACCCCTTTAAAAATTTTTAAAAAAAATTTTTCAAATATTTCGAAAAAAATTTTAAACCCCTTTTGGGGGGAAATTTTAAAAAAATTTTCCCCAAAATTTTTTCTATCAATCCCCTTTTTTAGGTTAAACCCGGGGTCGGAAGGGGCCAATGTCTGAAAAAAAAAAAGTCCGGGGGAAAAAAATTTCCCGGGAAAAAAAAAGATAAAAGGGGGAAAAGGGTTTTTTGCCCAATGCTTATCAAATCCACATTCAGCCAAGTAACTGGAACGTAAAAAGGGAAATTTTCCCAAAATCTGAGGGAGACAACCCCCGGGAAAAAAAAACATCAAGATGGGACAAAAAAGGGGGGGTATGAACCTTTTTTTTTCCCAAAACTCCCTACCAGACCAGGCTGATATGCACCGATTACATCATCATGCAAGCTTGATATGCGCCGATGACATCATCATGCAACAGCTGATAGGTGCCATTGAGAACATCTATCAATGGGAGTTTGGGGGCATGTAGGTAGTTAAAAAAAAAAGAAGTCTCACAACGAAATATTGGTGGCAAACCCACCAGGAAGCCCAGGTAAAAAAAACTTTTTACCTGGGAGGAAAAAGAAAATAAAAACTAAAAAAAAACACTTAAAAGCAGCCCCAGTGTGCTCAAAAAAAAAAGGTTTTTTGGAAAGGGGAAAAATTTTAAAAAAGGGGGCTTCCAAAGAGCAGAACATTTAAAAGGGCTGAAAATGAAATCATGTTATTTTAAAAAAAATTGCAATACTGATGAAAAAAAAAGAGGGGGGGTCAAGGGGGGCCCCCATGGGGGAAAAAAAATTCCTTTCGATTAATTAGTGAAGGGAAAATTTTTTTTTTAATTTTTAAATTTTTTTTTCCTTTTTTTTTTTTGATGATTTTAAAAAAACCAAAAAAAAAAAATATATATATATATATATATATTTGATTTAATTTTTTTTAAAATTTAAATTTTATTTTTTTAAATTTTTTTAAAATTTTTTTAAGTTTTTACGGTTTTAAATTTTTTTTAAAAACCCCAATAATGGGAGATTATAACGCGTATGACTTGGTTAGCACAAATAAAAGAGGTTATAATGCGTACTTGCTAAAAAATACATAAGCATTTATTATTGTCTGTTTAAAATCTCTACTTACCTAACTCCATCAGCAAATGGGGAAACCCTTTTAGAAACCCGTCAGGATTCATTATTGTTTTTTTTTTTTTTATTATTTATTATGTAAAAAAAAACCCCGTATACACTCAACAAAATAATCGTCGCGACACCACACGCGCGACACCATCCAAACCTCCGTTCGCAACGCGGATAAGGAACTACTTTCCCCAAAAGCGAGCAGCTCTATTTTTTTGGGACCCAATACTAAATTAACGTTTTTTCCTAAGTTCACCCAACTTTTTTTTGGCAATAGCCATCAAAAAAGGGGCCCCTAAACTGGGGGGCAAGAGAAAGATTGTTGTGGACATGAATACAGTTACCACTGGGGGAAGCCCAGAGTATTATCCGATGGTGCCAAAGAAAAACGGACACAAAAATTTTGTGCTGCGAAGTGATTGTGCATCATCTTACATGGGGGAAAAACATACCTGAGTATTTGAGAATATATTTCAGCAACTAACATAGATATGGAATGGAGGAAATGAGCCTCCCCCTTTTTTTGCGATTAGAAATGAGGTTCTCGACCTAACTTTAAAATTTTTTCCCAAAAAACCCCATTAAAAAATTTGATGCCGATGAGTCCTCTAGTCAGATCATCAACACATAAAACAGAAACACTTTTGGGGAAAACCCCCCATTATCCCAAACTATCAACTGGGATGCTTATAATATCCCAGCTGATGGCCCCAAAAAATTTTTTTATTCAGCGGGGTTTGATAAGACCCCCCGATGGTAAAAAAACCCAGAGACACATAAGGCGATCAACGGGGCGTGGTTTGGGGGGGCGTTAGCCAAACTCGGGAAAAAAAGGGAGGAAACTCTTCTTTTGGGGGACAACAAAAGAAATTCAATAGTTCAACGATTTCCCCAAAAAATTTCCACCCAAAAAAAAATACCCCAAAGGTATCATCTTATTTTTGAAGCCGAATGTAGTTTTGCAGAAAATAAAAAGGACGAACTAAAAAATACATTTTCCCCAAAAGGGGGTTTTCCTTCCCAAAGACCCCGAAGGAGTCCGCAAAATCTTCACCACCCCCAAAAAAAACAAAGACAAACGTAAAACTAGGGGAATTTGCGACTAAAAACCCCTCATACGATGTCTCGGTCGTTTTGGGGCAGCAAAATGTCCGCGACATCAAGTACCATTTCAAAAAATGTGTTGTTCAAATTGATTTTAAAAAACCCCCAAAAAAAAATCATCCATCCGTAGTTTTTTTTGTGGAATTTAAAAAAAGGTCAATAAATTTTTTTTTAATAACCACATTGTGTCGTTTCCCCCCGGGGTTTTTTTGATTTTTCCCCTTTTTATTCCATTCCTTTCCCCCCACATAGAGAAAACACCTTTTTAAAGGAAAATTTCTTTATGATTTTATGAACAAAAATTTCATTTCTGTGTTATTATTGAAATATTCAGTTCAGTAGTCCAAGGGGTATCCACATTCAGTTTTTTTTAGGCGACGTTGCTTTCCCTTTTTTTTTACCAATGGGGCACAAAACCAACTTCCATATTGGGGTTAATTATGAACAAAATTTAAAAAGAACTTTTGGTACTGTGTGATGGGTCCCTTTGGCACTTCCAGTTTTTTCCCAAAATTTTTACAGAATATTCTACCATTGAATAAATATTTGATAAAAGGGGAAACCCCTGTCCGAAGGTCTTATAATACAAAAAAAAATAAATGGCCCCTTTTTAAAATTTTCCCAAAATTTTTAAATTTAAACTTTCCCCAAGCCCGCAGTAATATGCTCATTTTGGGAAATAAAAAAACCCCCTTTGTCCATGGACGCGCGACAAGGGGGGGTCTTATATTTTTCTTTTCCCCAAATTTTAATGCTGATGGCCAAATTTTTAAAAACCCCTTTTTTTTTGTATTTAAAAATCAATTTCACATATAAATTTCCGGGGGTTTTTTTTTAAATTTATTTTCCGGGGTTTTATGATAATTAAACATAAACCTATAAATGTTAATTATCTTGAAAACAAATAAATGAGTTTAGTAAAAACTTTAAGATTATATGTGTGAAATTGTTTTTTTAAAAAATTAAATAATTTTGTGTTTTGTCCGTTAGGGAAAAAAATTCCGGAGGGAAAAAAAAGGGGGGACAAACACTTTCCGCGTGCCACTGAAGGGTGGTTGATAATTTATTTTTTCCAAAAATGAGCATATTTTTTTGGGTTTTTTTTGAATTTACGGTTATCATCAAAAAATATCGAAAAAAAACCCTAATATAAAAAATTTTTAAATTCCCAAAAATTTTCCCCCCTTCAAATACCTTTTGGGGTTTTTTTTGGGTATCGTTTGAGATATCATTATTTAAAAAAATCATTTCTGAAGCCCTTTTTAGATTTGATAGCTATGGTAATAATAAAACCATATAATAAATAATAATTTAATCTAAACTAGAAAAAAAAAAAAAGGGTTTACAAAAAAAATTTTTTTATATCTTTGATCCCCCTGATAAATAATGAAACATCCATATAATAAATAAAAATTTTTTAAACTAAACTGAAAAAAAACAAATCATTCAAAAAAAAAATTTTAAATTTCCATGCAAAAAAAAAATAAAATTTTAAATTTTTTTTAAAAAGGCTTCTATTAAATGCTCCCCACGACGATGTTATGCCTAGAACTGGGTTCACTGAATCTTTTTTGGGGATTTTTTTTCCTGAAAATAAAAAAAATATTGTCTGAAGGTTTTTGGGTTTTTAAAATTTGAAAAAAAAAACATTATTCTTCTAGGGGAAAAAAAAAGGGAAAAAATAAGGGGAAAAATTTTGTGAAAACTTTATTATTTTGGACGAACCAAAAAACCAAAAAATGAAACCTGGCTCAAAAAAAATTTCATTTTCCAAAAAAAATTTTAATTGTAAAAAAAGTATTCGATCCCCAGTTGAAAAAAAAATTCATAATTCAAACTGTTTTTTTTCCCCCACGAGGGAATCTATGACTGTTAATAAAAAAAAAAAAACAATCTAAATAAAAAACCATTGCAATAAATCCATAACAGAACAAAAAAAGAGAAGGGGGAAAAAATAAAATTGGAAATGGGGACGTTTTTGGAAAAGGGGGGGTCCCAGCAGGTGATCCATTCATATTTGATAATGGACAAGTTGACAATTACAAAAACCTTCCAGCTTTGTCGCGCTATTGTGATTTAATGCGCCAATATGTGCGTTTGATATCAATTCGAGGTAAAAAAAAAGAATCCCCCAAACTGTGGCCCTGACAAAAAAGTTTGGGGTTGGGGAACGCTTTTTTTTTTTTCTTTGAATTGAAGTATGCATTTTTTTTAAAAAATAACTTCGCCTCCCTCCCCCTTTATATATGTATCATCATTAACTCGTATATGGAAAAAATAAATATTCTGGGGGGCCCCTTCCAGAGTAAAAAATTCCCCGGGGGAAAATTTTGAATTGTTCCAAAATATGTAATCACCGATTATTAGCTGAGAAAATCTGTAAAAAAGGGGGCAGGGATGGGGAACCCAATCACCATACAATGCAGAAGGAGACAGAATTAACCTTATTTGCTATCTAAGTTGCTCGCATCAAAAACGCTTATATTCAATATTGTTATTAGAAGATCAAATATTTTACCTGGGTGCCCCCCTTTTTATAGATTTTTTTAGTAAGGGGTGTCTTTTACCAAAAAGAAAAAAAAAAACAACACGAGAGCGCAGCTGGTATGTTAAAAAAATTTAAAATTTTCCCCCAAAATTTTTTTTGTTGATCGGAAAAAAAATGTGTCTATTGATATAAAATATCAATGAAAAAAGTAAAAAAAAAATTAGTTGACCCCCAATTTTTTTTCTTGAAATTAAAAATGAGCTCACAGGCAATCGAATCACTATACAATGTTCACGAATGAGACAGAATCTAACCTTACTTTGCTAACATTGCTATCTAAGTTGTTTCCATCTAATCGCTATATTAAATATTGTCATAAGAAGATCAAAATTTTCCCTTCGGTCCCGCCCATTTATAGATCTTTATTGTATGAGTGTTTTATTAGCCATATAAAACACGAAAGAAAAGCAACACGAGAGCGCAGTTGGTATGTTATAAAGTCGAAGATTTTCCCCTAAATTTGTAATTTGTGAGAAGGTTATGATAAGGTTTCTTTATTATGTGAGTCTAAAAATGGGAAAAGAACATGTGTCTATTGATAAATATAAATGAAATTTTAAAAAAATAAATTGGTTGACCCCAATTATTTCTCTTGAAATTAAAAAATGAGCTCACTGAATAACTAGAATTCGTGTTACTTTTAATTAAAAAATTTCAAAAGGGACTCATAAGACAATAGAGTCTTATGAGTCATGAAACAAACTTTTGTTTTTATTGACGCAAAATACTTTTGTAAACAGAAGCTTTAAAGACTTCATAACATGCCAGATAAAAAAATTTTACCAGACCAACTTGTAATTCTGCTACTTGAATAGATTTTGTGCTAAGTTTCCCGAAAGTTTATTGTGCTTAATAATCATTTTATTTTCGATCATAATTTTTCAAAATCGAAAAAATTATATGTTGAATTTGAAAAAAAAAACCTTCCAAATGGAAACCCAAACAACTTGATTTCTTTCCCTTCAAATTTTTTTTTTCATGTATATTTTATATCTTTATATGAAGCCAAACCAAATTCATATTTTCTTCAATAAAAAATAATTTCTTTCTGTATATTGACAAAATAGTATGCTGCACAAATAACGTATTAGTGACAATTTTTGCTGATATAAATTCTAAAAAGTGGATTTGATTTTTACTTTTCTTTTGTTTGAAAGCTTCCGCAAAAGAATAACAAATCAAATATATAGGACCGGTACCTTATTAAAAAAAAAGTCCACCATTTTGATTATATATACCTATATATATATATATATATATATATATATATTTTTGAATAAATATTATTTTTTTGCTTCATATTTTAATTTTTGAGTTATCTTTGATATGGTATATTGAGAAGAAAATGAAGCCAACCACTTGATTTTCCTTTTATATCTGCTATTTCCCAAAAATAAAAATATTGCGTATATTTTAATTTCGGGGGAATTTTAGTTTTTCAAAAAAGGGGGTTTATAATTCGACAAAATATGAGATATTGGGCACGAGGAAATCAAAAATTAGGGAAGAGTGATTTTCAAGGGCTTCAGTTTCAACGTTGGGTGATTAATCGGGTCCAATAATTTGAAGGACCCTGATTGGTCCAGATTCCGAGGTTCTAGCAGAATGCGATTGAGGACTTCTTAGAAGGACTACCATGGATTTGAGGAATATAATAATAATAATAATAATAATGTTTATTCGGATAGTTTCATCAAAATACTGTTTTTTTCACATCTATTACAATGGAGTATGAGTATGAATAAACAAAAAAAAATCACAAAAAAATTGCTTATAAAATTTTTTTAAAAAATCTAAAAAAATATTTGATATTATCAAACACAAAAAAAAAAAAAAAAAATATGTGTATATAAAATTCATGTAAAAAAAAAAAAAGTGGCGTAGAAAAAAAAAAGTACAGAGAAAGACACCCATTATTGCAAAATTATTGTAAATTTTGGGGAAAATTGGGAAATTTTAAATAAAATTTTAAAAATATATGTTTTAAAACTTTGGGGAAAGGGTTAGTGGTATTACAGCAGGGGAAAAAATTTTTAAAAAAAATTTAATGGGGGGATAAAAAAAAAAAAATTTAAAAAAGGGGATGTGGATTTGAATTTTATTAAAGGTCGGCTGGGGGGTAGGTTGAGTATCATTAGAGTCGGGTTTCGTATTTTTTATCAGTGTTGATTATTCTGCGAAAAAATACGTTTTCTGTCAAGTACCCATTTTTTTGTTCTAGGTTTGAATTGTTTGGGGAAAGGGTTTTGCTTTTTTTTCTGTTCGATGGAAAACCCAAATTTAAAAATTTGCTAATTGAGTATTCACAACTACTTTGGGCCCCCAAGGGTTTTTTTCCCAAAAATATCGAGTAAAATTTATCTCCTTTCTGCCTGTTGCATAGCTATGAGGGGGGGTTTTTGCAGCGGGATCTTACCGAAAATGATTTTTAGAATCCACCTCTGCACCATTGGGGGGTTTTCAAGAGGGCACATAAATTTCCCCTTTCCCCAAACCCCAAAAATTGGGGGGGAAAAGGTTTTTAAAACCCGTGAATAAATATATTGTCAGTTGGGATATGCCAAAAAAAATTTTTTTAGGGTACTTTAATCGTGATAGTACCCCCCCTTTTTTTTTTTATACATTAAATTTCACCCTTTATCCCATCGAAAGTGTCTATCTACTTTATCCCCCAAAATTTTTTTGGACTATTTTCAATTTTTTTTCCTTCCAAAATTTTGGGAGACTTTTTTTCATATGAGCCCCAAAAGGGAAAAATTTTTAGCCCTTTTTTCCTTTAATGTTAAACTAAAAACCCTTTCTTTATTGTTCTCATATCTTTTTTAGCTATGGTTTTGTTCCCCATTGTTTATTTTTGGGATAGTATAGCAGTATCCAGAAAAAATGATAATTGTTTATTTACTTTTCAGTGTCGATAACCCATTAATGTATATTGTAAACAATGGGGGGCCCAACACCGATGCCTTGTGGGACACCGAAAAAAGACAATTTAGTTTCCCTTTTACAGCACCATCTATGTCACCTGTTGTTGACGATCAGATGGGTCACTTTTCATTAGGTTATATATTTTTCCCCCCACCCCCTACAATTTAATAAATTAAAAACCCCTTGAAGTTTTGGTGTACTCAAATTGTTTTTTTTTTTTTTTTTGTTTTCAACCCCTTTCTTAGTTTTTTTTTCTAACACTAAAATTAATGAATACTTGAAATTTCCCCAATGATATGTCTGCATTCCTCAAACTCGAAATGCACTATTCAAATTTTTTAAATTTTGTTCCATATACGAGGAAGGGGGGAAAAATTTTATAAATAGCTCAAGAGTAAAGTATTTTTTTAAAATACACAAAAAAATTACTCAAAAAAATGACTTATAATTGAACAAAAAAATTTTCCCCAAATTTAAAAATCCCAACGTCCTACCCCCTAAAACAAGATATAACAAAAAAACAAATTAATTATGTAAAGCGTAAAATGAAGGCAGCGGGGGGGGGGCGCCCCCTTTAGTTACGTTCCTGAGTCCGGCCTGCCACCCAGTTCCTGAGTCCGGCCCTGCCGCCGGGCTTAATGGCGACTAAGAAATTGCCGAAAGCTCCACCGCGATTTTTTTTTTTGCAAAAAAAAGCCACCGAGAATTTTTTTTTAAACCGAATATTGACGAAAGAACTATAATGGTTTTATTCTTGGTTTTTTAAAAAATTATCTGAGAAGTATTTTGATCATTCCTTTTTTTTTTCACTTGTAACCTGCATTTTCAATTTTCATTAAAAGCTTTTTAGAAAAATTAACTTTAATTGTGAAAAAAAAAGGGGAACGTTGAAAAGAGTTATTCAACACAAAAGGGGGTTTAAAAAACAGTAGTGTTTTTGAACAAAGGGGGCCCCGAAGGCAATCAACTGGCGCAGTCGGCGACGGTTTTTTGGAAAAACCCCCAAAAAAAAACCCCCCACCGGGAAAAAAAAAACCTGGTAGTGTGGAGATAGTGGGAGTTGAATAGTGTGGAAAACTGCAAGCAGGAATATACAATAGTTTTAAAAAAAAACTGCGGGGGAAAAATTTCCCCAAAAAACTTTATTTTTTAAAAGGGGGTGGATGGCATTCCATTCATCTTGCAGAGACGGGGTGAGAATCTGAATATCCAGCAGCAGGAACGAATCGGGGGGACCCGACAACCATTCGGGACAGTACACCCCCCGATTGGTTTAGGATTAAAAAAAAAGAAGAAACAGGGTGAGAATCTGAATATCCAGCAACAGGAACGAATAAAGGGGCCACTAACAAACTGAAGAACAGCATCCCCAAGTTTGGGTTTTTTAAAATTTAAAAAGAAACAAGAAAACTTATCACTCTCATTCCTACAACCTTTTTTTCCCTTCCTACACAAAGGGGAAATTTTTTTTTAAATATTGTTTTTAAAAATTTTTTTGTTTAACGCATTTGGGGGTATTTCAAAAAAAAATGTGAATTATGTCAAAAAAAAAGCTTTTTTTTGTAAAAACAAAATTATAACTCAATTTCCGAAAATGAAAAAAATTTTTTTATCTCGATTCACTCTTTAAAATTTTAAAATTTTAAAAAAAACACAGATTTAAATAGGGCCCCTTTGGGGAAAATTTAAATTCCAACAACTAAGCCCCCCTTTTTATAATGATCCCAAAATTTTTTTTTGGTGATCCTTGTGAATTAAAAAATTTTTTGTGCTGCTTGTGATGATTTTTTTAAAAATATAATGCACAGAAAAAAAGGGCTTAAAAGGGAAAATTTTATTTTCAGCCCAAAAAATTTTTTACCGTCTTTTCAAAAAAATTCATTCTTAAAAAACCCAAAAAAAAAAAAAATTAAAATTTTTTTGGGTTTTAAAAATGTCAGTTTTTTTTGAAGTTTAATTTATCTATCTACCAATAATGATAATACACTCACAGAAAAATAAAAAAGGCCCCCAAAATTTGGGAAAAATAAAAAAAATTTCTTTTGATAACTTTTTTTTTAAAATTTTTCCTGCTATGATTTAGACAGCAGTTAGATTGAAAACCCCAAAAATTTGAAAGAAGCCTTGAATTTTGTTTTTGAAGAAGAAAAAATTTTTTTTCTTAGTTTTAAAAAAAAGGGAAAAAAAAAATCAATTTCAGTCAATTCCCAAACAAGTTTTTAAAAAACCATTGCCTGCTCCAAAAAAAAAAAAAAGATATGCCACAATATAATTTTATGAATCAACAAATAAATTCAAATTTCCTAAATTTTTTTTAAACCAAAATAGAATTTTTTTTAATCAAAATTTTCCAAAGGGGAAATTTTTTTTGAATCAAAATCTTTTTTTAATCGAAATTCCTCAAACCAAAATAAAAAATTTTCCCCCCCAAACCCATTCAAATTCAAACAAGACGAATTTCCCGGTTTTCCAACAATCAACAGGTTTTGGGAAAAACCCGAATAACCCAAAAAAGTTTGGAAACCCAAGAAAAAAAAACCTAAAAAATAGACCAATTTTAAATGTCTACAGTAACTAGAAATGTTAATCCCCTTTTTACCCCCCCCAAAAACATTTTTTTCCCAACCCCCCCGGGGCCAAAAATTTTAAGAAATTGTCAAATAAATGAACCTCAATATGAAAATGAAAATTTTTTTGAACCTCATTATCAAAAAAAAAAATTTTTTCAAGATTCAAAATGAACAGACAGCCCCCTTTAAAAAATTTAAAATTTTAAAAACTATAATATATTTTGAAAAAACCACAAAATAATAAAAAAGATAATTTGACAAAAAAAAGTCATGAAAGCAAAACCCCAAAAATTTTTGAGAACCCAGATAAAAAAATTTTTGCATTATTTAGAACTTAGAAATGATGACACAGATAAAAAAAAAAAACCTTTTTTTTACAAATTCTTTTCCCAAATTTTTTACATGATTTTTTTTTATGTTTTTTTAAAAAAAAGAACATTAAAAAAAATTTGTGTTTTTTTAACAATAGTTGAAAAAAAAAATTATTTTAAAATTGTTAGATACGGACGAACCATTAGAACCAATTAGAAATTTCAAAAAAAATTCAAACCAAAATGAGTAAAAAAAATTTGGAATTAACATTTTTTTTTATACCCAGCCTTTGGGGAAAAGAATTAAGGGAAAATTTTTAAAAACCAAAAAATTTGTTTTTGGGGCCCCAATACAGTAGACCCCCTTTTAAAAAAAATTTTCCCCTCACAAATCGGGGAGACCCCCTGAAAATAAAATCTTAGGTCGCTTTCCCCGGTAAACCCCCGAAAATAAAATATTAGGTCGGGTTTCCCCGGTAGACCTCCGGGGTAAAACCCCTTTTGGTTTGCTTTCCCCGGGGGGCCCCCCGAATAAAAAAAAGAATATAACCGCATATGAAAAGAATATATTTCTAAGGTATATTTTCAAATGAAAAAAAAAAAACACTTTTTAAATTTTTTTTTTAAAAAAAAAACCGACCCCTTTTTTAAAAAGTCTAGGTTTTTCTAATTTTGAAAAAAATAGAGCTCATTGAACTTTGTGTTTTTTTTGAAAAAACATACCTATTATTCCCTTTTTTTCCCCCTTAACAAACATGAAAAAAAATTTTTTTTTTAAAAAAACCCCAAAAAAAAAAAATAGGGGAAAAAAATTTTAAAAAAAAATTATATGTTCTAATATACTTTTTGATATTGAAAAAAAAATGAACAAATTGACAAATTTTATCATATTTACAAACTATTCAGCATGGGGAAAAAAAAAAACCTAGAATTACTTAAAATAAATTATCATTGATTAGGGGCCCAAAAAAATGGATAGAGATGTAAAAAAAAATTTTATAAATTAAATTTTAAAAGGGCCAGAAATATAAGTATGAACAAATTCCCGCCCCGACACCAAATATTTTTTTTTAAAGGTCTCTGTGAGTGCTAAACCCCCTTTAATAACAATCATATTTTTTCTACCCAAATGCCCCTATAAAGGAAAAAAAAAAATTTTTTGTTCGACCCCCCATTATTCTGTGACAGATACAAAATTTTCCCCGCAAGAATACCTATTTTATATTCGCGGCAAGTTTTTTTAATCTATTACTCATAGAATAAACCTACGTCAAATAATTTAAAAACATTTTTTTAAGCTTGTATTATTTGTTTTTTAATCATTTTTTTTTTTTTTTTTTTAAAAAAATTTTATATTCTACGAGCCCAAAAAAAAAAACATACCAATTTTGGGGAAAAAAATAATGCCATAATAACAAAAACATCGCCACGCCATTTAATTTTAAAAATTTTGGGGGGGGGGGAATCATGATGTCCGACCCCAAAAAACTCATACACACCCTTTTTTTGGGAAAGGAATCTTTTTTTTTAACCCCCAAAGTCGCCCTATTTTGGGGGCCGCCATTTTTAATTCATGAACCCCGGGGAAAAATGTCCGACCCCCAAAAATCCCTACATACAAATTTTTCCCTAGAATCGAACTTTAATCCCAAAACCCCGTCCGCCATATCGGAACCGCCATTTTTTTGGGAAAATTCCATAATGAAAACAAAATTACGAACACTTGCCAAATTTTCGTTGTTCGGAAAGGGGGAAGGGGGGGTTAAAAAATTCCCCAAAAAAATTAAATAAATCCCGAGCCATTCCCCGATTCATAAAATTTTTTTTTAAAAATTTAAAAAAAAAAAAAAAAAAAACCCGGGGGCTGGAGATTAAAAACCCAAAATTTTCACCTACCCCCCCTTTCGTGAACTATCACCTCAGACCGGGGGAACCCCCTTTTGGAAGTTTTGGGTTTTTTGGGAAACTACCCCCAATCTGTTCCACCAGGGGCCCCCCCAAATTTGGGGGGGGCAGAGGCCAAACCCTGGGGGGGCCCCCCGGAATCCTTACCAGAAATCTCGATCGAACTGTTTTTTTGGGAAATTTTCCCCCCTTTTTCAAAATAAAAAATACAAACCCCACTTTAATAAATTGACAACTCAGTTCTCAGTTGAGAGAAACAAGAGTTTTTTTTGGGAACCCCAAATTTTTCTTTCGGGGGGGTTGTATGGGGGAAAAAAAAAAGTCTCCTGCAGGGGTCTTTTTTTGGGGGTTCCCGGGGGCGGGGAGAAAAATTTCCCCCAAAACCGTTAAGTGGTAAAAATTAAGGGGAAAAATTTTTTTTTCCGGGGGGATTCCCCAACAAATTTTTGGGGGTATCTTTGGGTTTTTTTTCCCTTTTTTATTTTACTTTTAACGTCGTCGGGGGTTGGTGAGTACCTACCTACTCGACAAAACTAATTTGTATTTTTTAAAAACATTAGAAAACAAAAATTATAAAACGAAAAAAAACCCAGGGGTTTGCATTTAAACGCAAAAAAACGCCAAAAAAGAGAAGATAAAAAAAAAAAACCCCCCAAAAAATTTAAAATTTTTTTTTTTAGTAAAACCCTTCAAAAACATCTGGGCAAAATATTTGTATTGATAGTGACTCAAATAATGGGAAACCTTTTTTGTTGGTTGGAAGCCTATTTTGAAGAAGATTCGACAATTTTTGGGAAAGTTGGATATACCCCCCCGCCGCCATGGGGGAAACGGGATAAAGTTTGCATGATAAAAAAGGGGAAGGGGGGGGTTTTGGGGAGGAACCACAGTCCTCACTTTTTAAAAAAATTTTTTACGACAAATCTTCTTATGACTTGGGAACAAAATATTAAGTGAAAAAAAAAAAACGTAAAATTTTTGGGGGGGCCTTTACAGCCTTCAGGTTTTTTTTCCAACAGAAAACCAGAACAATAAGTTTTTTTAAAAATCGTACTACGTTTCTTTTTCCCCCAAATATCCCATTTAAAGGGGGTTTTTTGGTTATTCCAAAATACTAGACGCTGCCTATTGTCAACCCTGCTGGTTTTTTTTTTTCAAAGAAAAGTTTGGTGAAAGGGTATTCAAGATTGGAAGCATTTATCAAAAAAAAATTAAAAAACAAAACAGTTGTTCAGGGTTTTTCCCCGGAAGCATTTTGTGTGAAAAAAATTTTTTGGAAAAGGGGAACCCAAAAAAGGGGGGAATTTTTCGAAAAAAAATCTTTTTGGAAAATGGTTCAAAAAAAGGTTATTCGATATCATACTTCCCCTAGAAAAGGGTTTTTTTGGTTTTGAGAGGACATAAAGAAGACTTAAGCCAAAAAGGACACCAGGGTTTTTTTCCTTTTGTAGACCCTTCCCCCCAATTGATCTTTTTGGGGGGCCCTTTTGGATATGCCCAAAGGAATAATAATTATTTCTAATTTTTTTTTATCGTTTTATTTTGTTTATAATTATTAACTGTTTAATTTTTCAGGGGGTTTTTTTTTTGGGGTTTTTTATGTTTTTTGGATTCAAAAAGAGTGCAACAATTCCCCAAAAAAAAAAAGATTGAGAGCTAGGGGACCAAACCCCAAAAACCCTCTAATTTGAACAAAAAATTTTTGCGTCACCGTTTTTTTTCATCATAATGGATACGACACAGGACATATCGAAGGGAGATCAGCTTAAAATTGTTGTGAGGTATGCAGTAATAACCAGACGGGGGCGCCCCCAAAAATAGAAGTAAAAGAAGTGTTTCTGGGCTTTTCAGCCATCAAACATGGCGGAGTAGATTTAGTCAACCCCAAAAAAACCCCCATTTATCGACAAAAAAAATTTGGGGGTTTAAAAAAAAAAGTGGGGCAAGGCTATGATGGAGCCAGTGTATGGGGTGGGGGTATACTTTTGGGGGTTAAAAAACAAGGGGGTCCCGCCTAACGCAGAGTACGTTTCATTGTGCCACCATAATTTAAATTTGGGGTAAAGATCCCCCAGCGGTTTTTTGGGGGAAAAAAAGATTTTTTTTTTCAACGTTCCCCAAAAAATTTTTATAACTTTTTCCCCGGCACATCAAACGTTGGGATCTACTGTCAAAATTCACTGGCGAAACGGACACCACTCTAAAAAAAAAAAAAAAAAATCCGACTAGATGGTCCAGTAGGGTAAAAAAGATATCTGCAAAAAAACGTTATTTTGATATTATCAAAGCATTATCAGAAATAGTTCCAAAAAAATCCCAAAAATGGCGTAGTGAAGCAGAGAATATTAAAAAATAACTAAATTTCGAGTTCTTTTTTTTTAAAATTTAAAAAAAACCCCCGAACTAAACGACACTTTTCATCCCCAAAAAAATTTCAAAAAAAAGACATCAATTTGGGCGAGGCGAGTAAAAAATTTTGGGAGAAAAAAGCAAAGTTGCAAAAAATTTTTTGAAATGATTTCCAATTATTCAAGTGCAAAGCCAGTGAAACTGCAGGAAAATATGGTATTGATACCCATTTGCAAGAAAAAAAAGGGAAAAAAAAAAAAAAAATTTTGATGGGGAAATTTTTTGTTTATTTCGTTTTTTGAAACCTTTCACCAATTATTAATTGTTTTTTGGGGTTTTTTCTGTTTAAAATTTTTTTTTTCAGGCCCCCGCAGTACGAAAAAAAACCAAGTAACAGCATTTTAAAGTAATTTTTTTTCATATTTTTTTTTGATAAAAAAACCCCCTCAGTTTAAAAAAGGGGGTTTTGGGGCCCCCTTTTTTTTAAATTTTTCCCCCCGGGCCCCCTTTTTTCCTAGCTACGCCACTGGTTTTTTACATTGGTATGGTTCTTTTAAAAAAAGGGCCCCCAAAAAAACCACCACTTTCCCGGGGGTCAACGATTTTTCTTATGTTTGCTGTAGTACTAACATTTTAAATACATTTCCTTCGTTACTCGATTGGCCAGGTTTTCTGTAGCCCGTTTTTTCCTATAATGATTTGAACCCCCAAAATCATGAATACTATGAGAGAAAAAACATAATCCCGCTAGGGATATGCGAACAATTTTCATGAAAAAAAATTTGAACTGGCCCGGGGCCCCCCTTTTACATGGAGTATTTTTTTGCAAAAAATTAAAACCATCCCCCCAAAACCCGGGGACAATCTCAAGGGGGAGTTACGCAGTAGCGAAACGGAACCCCCGGAAAAAACAAGGGACCATCATAAATCGGGGAAAAAAAAAGTGGGTCTATGGGGTTTTTTCCCCAAAATTTTTTCCCCCTAAAAAAACCCCAAAACGACTCTGCGTTAGTCTACTAAAAAATTGGGAGGATATAAAATAATACCCATTTCTAAATTGACATTTCAAACATCAATAGTTTTTGCTCTGTACGGAATGTTCAAAGGAGACTGTTTCCCCCCCAAAAGATATTTTTTACGTCTTTTCGTTTCGGAAAAAATTCCCCCATTTTCAACAAAAAGGGTTTTGTTGGGGAAATAGGCAAGCTTTTCAAATTTTAAAAAATTTTTTTTTTCCCGGAAAAAGATCTATATTCTCAAATATACTTTTCGTGTCATGTCGTTGGGGGAAAAAGGGTTTTTCAGAACATAAATCATGAAGGGTAAACCCAAACTGTTTTTTCCCCCTCTCTGCTCTGTTTTTTTGAAGCATCAAAAAATATTCGTTAGATATACTTCAAAAAACAAAGAGAATGCTAATTTTTTTTTTTAAAAAAGTTATTTAGTTCCGGACCTTGGGGGGGGTACGGTCAGGTAAAAGGGTTTTTAAAAAATTTTATTTTTCGAAATTATTTCTGTTCCAAATATTCTTTTTCAAATATGTTTATTTTCTTTTTTTGTTCAAAATTTTTGTTCCTTATTTCTACCCCCAAAATTTTTCCCCCAGGGCCGGGGTTTTCCAAGTTTATATATCATTTCCAACAATTGCAATCAACAGAAAAAAAACAACCTCTTTACAATCGGGGGGTTTTTGAGAAAAAAAAAAAAGACACGAATGGGGGTTTCCTTTTTCGTGGAGTAACTGGGACCAACTCTGAGTGAAAAATAATTTGAAAAAAGACTTGGGGCAAAGGGGGAAAACAGATTAGAAAATACCAAATATACGGGGGTACTAAAGGGTCTAAATTTTAAAAAAAAAAAATAAAAAACAGCTAAAGGGGAAATTAAAATGGGGGTTTGCCAAAACGAACGGGGGTCCTAGAAGAACTTGGGGTAGGGGAAAAACAAAAAACTTTTTGGAAAAAAACAAAACCAAAAAAAAGGGCAATCAATTTGGAACGTAAAATAAAAAAAAAAAAATGTAGGTTCTATGGCAAAAGGGGGAAAAATTTAAAAAGATATTGATGATATAAATTTTCACGGGTATTGGAAAAAATCTAAATTTTAAAAAAAAACGTCAACGAACTGAAAATATCTCCCTTTTTGGCAAAAGAAAAATAATAAAAAAACGCCCTCTGGGGGTTTTAGAACTACTTAGATAAAATTTGGGGAAAACTGGGGAAAAATTGGAAGGCAAGTAAGTTCAAAGGAACCTTTTTTTTGTCAGAAGGCTACACGCCTGAAGACTATGCAGAATTAAAGAAATTGAGATTCCACCTGAAGGGGGGGCTAGAGACAATGGCAAAGTGGGTTTTAAAAAAAGAAAAAATTAGTGATTGATGGTGTCCCCCACACAATGGGGAAAACTGGGAAAAAAAAAAGGGACAGTAGTGAAGAGGACATAAGCGAGGGGGGGCAAAGCAAAAAAAAATAATGGGGAAAAAAAAGAAAGGGGGAAAAAAGTAACATAAAAAAAACGGGGGGGAACCAAAAAGATCAAGCCCACACCAAGAGAATTACCGGGGCTGAATAGTAACAGCAAAACGGGGGATGGATCCATTCATAAGTGACTATAATTATGATGAGTTTCCTATAAAAATTTTTTGGGGAATATAGCTAAGATAATATTGAACATTGCATTTAAAAAATTTCCCCCCAAAAAATTAGAAGTATATCAAAAATTTGGATAAAACAAAATTTTACACGGGTTTTTTCAGCGAACCTTTCGACTGTATTGTACTTACGGGAAAAAGAAACGTTTCCCCATCCCAATCTTTGTGTCTTGGTGGTTATGAACTGATTTTTTAATTTTTTTGGGGAAATTAATAAATGTGATGGAACAGTGATTTACGTGAAAAATTTTTAAATTAATTCTGAATTTTAAAAACCCCAAAAAAAAAAATTTTTTTTTTTGAAATTGTTCCCTTTTTTGCCCGAAAAAGGTTTGAAGAAAAAAAGAAAAAACGGGGAGTCAAATTTCTTTTTTTTCCCCAACGACAAAAATTTTAAAAAACCCCTTTTTTTTTTTTAAAAATTAAAAGGGGGAATTTTTTTAAAATTTTTTTTTCTTTTTTTTCCCTTTCCCCTTTTGGGGGATATCGTATGTTATTTTCCTTTTTTTATATCGAAATTTGGGTTTCTGACCTTTTTTTTAAATTTTCCACATTAAAAATTCCCCAAATTTTTTCCTTTCTATATATCTTATAGCAATTAAGAACCAGATTATATTATTCGGTAGCGTCTGCTACCCTTAAAAAATTTTTTTCCTTGTTTTTTTTTTTTTTTTTTTTGGGGAGACTGCAGAATTTGTATCGGGTTTTCTTTTGGGAAAAATTTTTAATTTTGTACATTCTGTTTTTCCCCTGAAAAAAAAATTATTTTAAAAAGGCTATCTTTATTCCTTTCATTACATTCTGAAGCTACCCCAAAAATTTATTTTTGGGGTTGAGGAAAGCTGTGGTTTTTTTGTTCCTCGAAAGGGAAAACCCCAAAAAACCCGGGGAAACCCAGGTTTTTCTTTTTAATAGTTGTTTTTTCCCCGACCCCCCTTTTTTTTTTTCATTGTTTTTCTCAATTTTTTTACCCTTTTAGTAATACTGAAAAAAAAAATTTTTTTAAAATTTGGTAATTTTGTTTTCCATTCTGTCTGTTTTTCATTTGTCTTTTTTTTTTTTGATTTTGGATTTTGGGGATTTTTTCTGTTTCCCTTTTTAAATTTTTTATTTCCCTTTTTTTAAATTTTTTTAAAGGCTTCATTGTTTTTTTAAATTTTTTCTTCCGTTCGTTTCTTGATGTTTTATTTCTCTCCCTGATTTTTTTTTGTTTTTGGGTTTTTTGGGGGGGGGGGAATAATAGAAATATATTTTTTTTCATTATTGCAAAAAACGTTTTTTGCCTTCTTTTCGTTCGTGAAGTTTTCTGGCCGTTAATTTCTCGTACTTCTTTTTGGGGGTTTTGGGGGTTGTTCTCCCTCTGGGATTGTCATTTTTTTTTTTTTTTGGATTTTCGTCTTGTCATGATATTTTGTGTTTCATTTTTTAATTTAAAAAGAAACTTGGGGGGGGTTTTTTTTTTCTGGGTATTTTTTGGGCCCCCCAGTAGTTCCGTCTCTGCCCTTTTTCCCCCCCCCCTTTGGGGGTTTGGGGTTTTTGGGGGTTTTTTTTTTTTTTGTGATGAAAAAGTGGGATTGGGGTTTTTTTCCCCAAGGTTTTTGTCCTTTTTTTTCCTGTGTGCCCCCTTTTTACCCTGGCATATTTTGCAAATGGGGATTTTGTGGTCGTTTTTTTTGGGGTTTTTTTGATTGTTTAAAAAAATTTGTTTTTTTTTTTGGAAAACTTTTTTCCGTTTTGTTTTCCCAGTTCTGACCGTCTTTAGGTTTCGGTGGTTTTGTGCATCTTCAGTTTTTTTTTTTTCTGGGACTGTGTGTTTTTTTGCCCTTTTTTGTTTGCGTTTTCTTTTGTTTGTGTTTGTTTGTATTTAAAACCCCCTTTCTTTTTTGGGGTTTTTTGGTGTGTTGTTTCCTTTTTTTTTGGGGGATCATTTCCAGTTGGGTTTTTTTTGGGGTTTTTTTGCCTGGATTTTCTTGGTTTTTTTAAAAAGGGTTTTTTTCCCTTTTCGGTCTGTTCGGGGTAAGGGTGGTGTGATGGGTCTATTATCCTCGTCTGCCCCGGGGGGGGATGATATCATTGCCCATAAAAAAGTTATCATTTAAAGGGGCACAGTTACCCCCAAAATTATTAAATTTTTTTTTCTGAAAAATCTTTTCCCCCAATAAAATTTTTTGTATCTTGTCGTTGAAAATGTTATTTTTAAAAATTTTGAATGGAAAAAAGCCCAAAACCCCGTATTTTCCCAACTCTTCGTTTTAAAGCATCAGAAATATTTGTTAAAAAAAATTTCAAGTGACAAAGAAAGGGGGGGGAAAAAATTATGAAATGAAAGAAAAAGGACTATTCAGCGAAACATTTTTAAAAATTTTCCAAAAAGGAAAAGCAAAGCTCTTAAAACAATCAAAGCATAAAAAAAGATATTCCCCTTTTCCAAGACAGTTTTTTCCTATCTAGATGTGAAGCCTAAGGACAAGGACGAGCCGGAGGTCTAAGCTGATATACCCCGAAAACCAAGTGTGTATCATGAGGACGCCCAAAAAGGTGAAAGGGAAAAAAAATTTTTCCGGGAGAAGTTTTGGTTTTTTCAAAAAACTCACAAAAAAAACAGTACCTAGCGACTTTATAGTCTCAAAAAACTGCCACTAAGAAGAAAAAATTTTACATTTTTTTAAAAAAATTTCAACAATTTATAAGAATACCCATACAAAGTGACATAAATGAGGAAAAAAAGGGGGGAAAAAAAGTTTGTCCCTCCTAATATCCCACATTGCAAAAGCATTTGGGCGGGGGGTTGAGGCAGTGGTCCACAAAAAACCCCCAAAATTTTCAAAAAATTTACCACTTCAATGTGGACTCCCTAGTCCAGTATGTGGGGGTTGTTGCCCCACAAAAGGGGGAGGTAATTTTTTTTAAAAAGTTTCTAAGTGCCGGACTTTGTGGGGGGGGGGTTTGGGGGACGTGGGGGAAAGGTACAAAAAAAAAAGGGCTTTCCCGAAATGATTCCTGTTCCAAATATTCAGTTCAAAAAAAATCCCTTTTTTTTTTTAAAAAACCTTTTTTTCTCTCCCAAAGTTATCCCCATCTCCCCCCCCCATAGGATTTATATATCTTTTTTTTTATACGGCTATCTCTTATTTCATTTTTAAACTATCTAGAATGGATGACTAGCAATTGGGTTTTGGCAGGATATTGAGGCAGTAGTCCACAAACCTAAAATTATCAGAATTTTACCCCCTTTCCCCATGGGGTTTTTAAGTCCAGTAGGGGGTTTTTTTATAAAAGGAGGGGTAGGAACTTTTTTGATAAATTTTTTTCAGTTCCGGGCCCTTTTTGGGGGGGTGCGGTGGGGGGGTTGTTTTTTAAAAAAGGTAAAAAAAATTTGTTTTTTTCCAAAATGTTTCCCTTTTTCCCCAAAATATTTTTTTTTTTTTTGTTTATAATTTTTCCTTTTTTTCCTCCCGGGGAAGTTTTTTCCCTATGCCCCTATTTTTAAAGGGGATTTTTTTTCTTTTTTTTGGATCCCCTATCTTAGTTTTTTTTTATAAAAACAAGCTATGGGGGTTTGGGGTGAAAAAAGGGCTTTTTTGTTCCTCCTGGAATCCCTAAAACTTTTTTGAGGAATGGGGCAACGGAAACCGCAGAAAACCAAACTCTAGGGGTTTTACATTTTTAAAATAGTATTTTTTTTTTTCCCGGGCTTCATTCTGGAACAACTTTACAAACACAGAAAAAGTTTCCCAATAAAACCCAAAAGGGGACACGTAATGATAAAAAAATAATCATTTAACCAGGCAGTCTAAAACCCCCACAGAAGTATACAGATATATAATCACTTCCCAAAAAAAAGGGAAAAAAATCTGGAAAAGGGGGAAAAAGGGGTTTTAAAAATTTTGAAGAGTATTCTGTTTGTTTCCCCCATAAAATTTATATTTTGAAAAATTTAAAATTTTTCCCCTTGTTTTTTTTTTTTACATATAGACAATTTTATTATATTTCATTCAGCTTATGCATCTAGACACATGACCCCCTTTTTCAAATGTATAACATTAGGGGGCAATAAAAAAATTTTATTCTATTCCAACCCAGAAAATGAAAATATGTAAAACAAGGAAACGAGAAAAAAATTATCAACCCCTTTTAAACGAAAATTACCCATTTTTTTATGCGTTTTTTTTACCCCCAGAAACCCCCATAGGCCCGAGTATCAATTGATGATTTGCATAATTCCATATTGGTTATCCATCTAGTACTTTTTTAAAAAACCCAATAAATAATTTGTCCTGCAAAAAACAATTAAGGTTGCTAATCTGGCAATAACCTTCGGATTTCAAAAACCCGAACAGAATATGAGAAAACACATGCTGAAATGAATATTTTGAATTGGTTAATAAAAAACAAGGAATAAGTTTGATTTCTAAAGATATTCAAACTAAAATTTTTAAAATTTTTTCCCCAAAAAAAAACATTTTTGTTCTTTCTTGTGGACTATGTACAATATCCACGAAATTTATTTTTTGCCTAGAAAAAAAATAAATGTTACTTGGCTATCCAAAAATTGAAATGGCTTTTTTCGTTACACAAAGGGGGGGGAAAATTTTTCTATTTTTTTAAAATTTCATAGTAATTTCAAAAAAAAAAGTGGAATTTAAAAACGCTTTAACAATATAGTTATAATAAAATTCAGTTTTGAAAAATTTACTAAAGACTTATTCCAACCCCCCTTTGGGGGTTTCCCCCATTTTTGGGAAACCAAGAAATTTGAATGTGAATGTCTTGCATTAGAACGTGCACGAAAATAAGAATAAATTAGTGAAGTTGAAAAAAAATTTTTTATAAAATGGTTTTTTTCTACGCCGGTACCCAGGCCAGATGACAACGGATTTGTGGGGAAGGGGGGACAGGGGTGGAATATTGCCAAAAGCAAAAAAGCCGACCCCTTGATTACCAATTGGTTTAATACGCCTATATAGGAAATAAGAGCCATATATATTTGAGAGAGAGGAAAAAAAGGGAATTTTTAAAGTTGGGGAAGAACCACAAATTAACGGGCAAAGTTATTTAGTAGAAATGATCCCATAAAGTTAGGGGGAAATCCAGTGGGGAAAAAAAAATCCCACAAAATATCTTTGAATGGGGAATTCCGGTTGTTGTTTTTTTTAGCTGGATTAATTTCAGTAACCTTTTTCCCCCATGGGTCGATTTGGGGGTACTACTGTGTTCTTTTTCCCCTTTTTATAAATCGTTTGGACAAATGTGTGAACTTTATAATATCGCGGGGAAAAATAAATGAGGTTTTGTTCTTTTTTCCCAAATTTTCCCGAAAAAAAAAACAAATTTACACCAACAATTTTTTTCCCCCATTTTTCAGTTTCGCAATAAATTTAATTCAACGTGGAATTATCAAAACAAATTTTACACCCCGGATCGATTTGACTGGCCCCCCCAAGCACTTTGCAAAGCCAATTGGTTTCGGACATTTTACCCCCTGGTCGAAAATTGGGGGGAAAAAAAAACCCCCATTTTCGCTTTGTTTAGCTTTTTTAAAAAAAGGGTTGGGAAATTGTTACTGTTTTTTTTTTGTTTCGGGGGAATATTTTTGGAACAATGGACCTGGAAATATTATTCCAGTTTAGGAGATTTTTCCCCAGAACGGTATAAAGATAAAGAAAAACATTTTTGGAACCCCCCCAACAGCACAATTTTGAAGGCGTGATCATCTACGAATTAAACAAAAAAATATGCAACCAACTACTGAATTATTTTTTTGGGAAAAAGGGAAAAAAAGTTCAACCCCCAACATAAAAAAAATCGTAAAAAATGAGATTGTTTTACCTCCCTTGGCCCTTATTCCGGGGGAAAAAAGCCCCAAAAAAAAATACAACTTTGTCCTGAAGGTCCAGTCTGAACCTAAAAAAGGGGTTTTTTTTGTAAGTCGTTAAGAATGTCGCCATGTTATAATCCAAATTCCCCCCATTTATGTCTCTGGGGGCATCTTTTGGGGGTGGAAAAAATAAATGTTCATAATTCAAAGGAAGGGGGATTCAAATCGTATCCAGACATAAAACTTTTTTCAACTTTGCATAAAATTCCATTCCCCCCTGTGGGTTCGAATTTCCCCCGGGGGGGGGATTTTATTCTGAGCGATATCGAAAAATCCCATCTAACGATGTAATGCACATGTGAATATGATTTTTTAAGGTTCTCAATTAGTCCCCATATAACTTGAGTGATTCCCAAATGTAAATCATCCCGGGGGGTTTTCCAATAGAAATTTTTTATATTCCTGAAACTATTGGAAATATCGAATCCCCATGGAAAATTTTTTTATCTTTGAATCGTTACGTAAAAATGTAGCCCTTTGGGGATTAGTGAGTAAAAATAGCTTTAAAAATTAAAAGGAAAAATTTTTGGGGGAAACCCGGGGGACGGGGGTTCTCCTAAAATCTTCTGATATTACTTAGAAATGACTTGCCAAAAAAATTTAAAAAATTTTTATATTTGGCGCTGATTGTATTTAATTGTTTAAACAAGGGTTTTGTAAGGAAAAATTTAAAAAATAAACTTTTTCCCCCCCAAATTGATAAAAAGGGGTTTATGATGGGGGAACAAGAATATGATTTTAAAAAAAACGTATGGCGTGGCTAGTAAAAAAAGATAGATTTCATCAAGTTTTTTTTTACAGTTTTTTTTAATTATGTGTACATGGGGGAAAAAAATTTTTTGGGTAAAAGTTGTAAAAGTTAATGGTTTCATCGACCGATTCATAGTTTGCCAATATTATGTATGGAAATGTTTTATTATCATTTTTTTTAACGGGGGTTTTTTTCCCTTTAAAAATTTTTCCCCAAAAAATTAAAATTTGTCATTTCAAAAAAATTATTCAATTTTTTTAGCTCTGATTTTTTCAATAAAAAAAAGGGGTTTTTTTTTTATTGAACATTCCCCGGGGGGTCATTTTTTTAAACTGTGAAAATTTCAGATGTTTATTTTTGGGAAATTTTTTTAAAAATGGCAGATCTTTAATTGATTCTATAGAAAATTTCTTTTTTACGAAAACCCCAAAATGTACTATTCCTATAAATTTTTTTTTACATTTGAAAACATGACACCTCGTTAGCAACTTTTTTCTTCTTTTTTTTTTAAAAATTTTTTTGTTTTTCCCCGTTTGACCCCAAAAATTATAAAAAAAATTTTGTGAAGCGCGCTTATGACACGTGCTACTCGAGCGGCTTTTTTGGGACTTTAAAAAAAAAATTTCAGCTTACATTTTTTTATTTCAAAAAAAAAATTTTATATACCTTTTTTTATGTTGAATCTTCCATTCTTTCGAATGGCATCATCAGTTTGACAAAAAAAAAATTTTTTTTTTTCAAGGTATTCAATAAACAAAGTAATTTTGCATATAATTTTAAAAATTTAAAAAGGTTTGGGGAAAAATTTTATATGTTGTTCCTAACACAAAATGGACAGTAAAAGTTATCGAAGCCCCCTAACTTTCTGGCTAAAATCTAATATTACACCACTACATCTATTTATAATAAAAAAAAGACTTCCCGTCCCAGTTTGCCCCAACCAAACTAATTATACGATTAAGTCCCCCGGGAAAAAAATATGTAAAATATAACAGGGAAACCCCCCCCGCCCCCCCAAAAATTTTTCCGACAAATATTTTTTTTCCCCAATGATCATCAGAAAAAAACCAGGCTGGAAACAATTAAAAAATTAGCGTTATTTTCGACATATCCGTCATCACGCCCGGGGTGGGCAAAAAAAAATCACGACCCTCTCATTAAATTTTTGACGGGGGGCATTTGGGGTTTTTTTTGAAATGTGCCCCAATTGATTTTTTTTTTTTCGACAGGGATATGACATTTCCAGCGTTTTTCGAATTAAAACGTATCATTATCAGGGGGGCCACTTGGATGAACAAATCAAAAAGGAAAAATTTTTTTTACATTGAATGATGAGCTTTGAAAAAAAAAAACGAATATGACAGACATCAAGTTGAAAAAAAAAAACCCTTTTTTTTTTAGCTCATAATGCTGAATGTGAATATTTTTTTTGGGGGGGAGTTTATCATTCACCTTTCTTGCTTGGATTTTTTTAATAGATGAGTCATCCCATTTTTAACCGACGAAAAAAAAAAAGGGAAAAAGGTTTTTTTTGTCGATGCGTATTTTTGGCCCCATTTGGAATTTTTTGAAAAATACACTTTCAAAAAGGGGGGGGAAAAAGAGGGGGTGATTAATTTTTTTACACCTGGGGCACCGATTCTGTTAAAATTGGCACACATATGTAGTTTTTATCACACTACAAAAATGATGGAGGCCCGGAATTGATCTGATGATGAGAACGGGGGAAAAAATCGAGGGGTTGTCTCAACGGTTCCCCCGCAGCTAAAACCCCCCCGCTGGGGAAACCCCCATTCGCTGTCGAATACAGAAATCTGGGAAGTTGCTCAGAAATCTCCATTATAAAAAAAAAGGGGCCCTTTAATAGATGGCGGTTAATAGATGGCTTCGTATTTTTTTTTTGTCTGGAATTCCGGGGAAAAGGGGGTTTTTTGGGGGTTCGAGGTAGTTTTAAAAATTTATTGGGGGGGAAAAAAAAAAAAAAGGTTTTTTTTGATCATCGGCATGTTTTCCGTCGATTGTGAGGGGCCCAAAAAGAATACCTAATTTTTCCCGTTCGTTGAAAGTAATACGTTGTGTTAGATTTGAAGAACGGATTCAAAAAAAAACCTCACAGTTGCCCCCAAAAACGTGCCGAGAGCCCCATCTAAATTTCTATTAGGGCCCCTTTTTACTTTTCCCCCTTTAGGGGGGTTAAAAAATTTTCTTGTCTAGACTGAAATGTACGCTCGCTATGTCCTTTTTTTGTAGCCTCACGGTTATTTCCACAAAATTTTCCATCGTTCCCCAAAAGGGTTTTTGGGGGAAAAAATTTATGTTGGGGAAAATTTTTGAAGCAATCAATAAAGCACAATCCACAGTTCCTTTTTCAAGTATTAATTTTTTAAATTGGGGTACAGACCAGTCATTGTTTAAGTCCAAAACAAAAGGGGGGGCAGTAATATCGAGTTTTATCCCGTCTCAAGGAGTTGGTTTCTTTTAAAATACTGCCTAGTTTGAGGTCGCATTCATTGTCGAAAGGAGTTATTCAATGACTGGATTCTTGTTTTTGGAGCCCCAAATCTTAGAGGTAATATTTTATGCTATTTAGTACCCCCCCGAACCCTTTTGCCGCTGCAAGATTCACCATAGAATCTCCCTGGACCGGGTTTTTGATGACTGGCTGTTCCCCATTTCCCCTCTATTTTGTTTATGTACGTCAGCCCCAAAGGCTGCAAATAAATGTTTTTTTCATAGTTTTATCCCCCGGTAATTGTGTAGTTCATACTTTTCTCACAACGAAAATTTATTTTTGGGTTTAGTTTGTAATTAGGGAAAATTTTGGTATTCTGTGGGGGGAGCCAAAATAAATAACTATTAAAATTTTTTCAAAAAAGAGCTCCTGATAGAAATTTTAATACAGATACTAATAATAAAACCATCGCACTGTAGTTTGTATTTATGAAAAGGGGATACAGACTATAAAGAAAATATTTTTCCCCCATATTTTAAACCCCTTTTAATCCCCCCGTGGTAAAAAAGGAAGTAGAGAGCCCCATAAGTCTCATTGATGTTCACTGTAAACCCAAATTCCATCCACAAACGATCCCCAAGTTAGCATGTACATATTTATCTGGGATGCTTCAATTTTTTTTGTCAAAAAGGGTATTAGATTTTTTTTGTTTTCCCACTGATTTACTCCAAAACCCAGACTATAATACATCAGCATTGAAATAATCTCTTTTCTTGGTTAAATAAGGTAAGCTATTTTTTTACCCGGGGTGGCGCTAACAAATTTATATCTCTGGATTTATGGATTCAGCCACTGCCCAAATTTTCTCAACTCAACGACGATGATGAAACACCGGCCCTGAATCTGTTTTCCAAAAAAACAGTGGTTCAACAGACAGACAGACGAAGGGGCGGACGGAGGGGCAGAGGAAAAATTTAAATTTTGGGGTGGGGTTTGTAAGATTTAAGAATTTGATGATAATAACTTATGAAATATATTCTTGAAATACCAGTATATTTTTTCAAGGGGAAACCAATTTTTTGCGATTTATCATCTGACCCGGGAGAATCATTAACCCTTTAATGCTTTGATTCGTTTCAAATATTGAAAAATTTTTTTTCATAACTAGGTTATCGAATCCCATCAAACCGGGCGGCAGCGATTTGAGAAAAATTTTTTTTCCCCCACGTTCATCCAACAAAAATATAAAACTTCCTGGTAATTGCCTAGCCAAACACGAAGGCTTCAAATTTGCATACACCCCCGCAAACGACCTCTGAAATGTCAAAAAATTCCCCCACAATTCGAATGGCCGGGGATTTTATTTTATGTGAGAAATAGCTTGATATGAAAAAATAAAAAAATTAAACCTAGGAAGGGGGTTTAATAAAATAATTGAATTAGCATATAGATACAATCGACGCCATTTTGTTTGATGTTTTTTCCATATTCTCTCGTAGTGAGAAGGCTATGGAAGGGGTGATTATGATGTTGATTATAATGCAGATCGAAAATTTTTTAGTTAGGCGTGTAATACAGGACAATTGGGGCTTGTGAAAAAAATGGCAGGGGTTTACCCATTCTGTGACTTACCATTTTTTCTAAAGTAAAGGGAACATTTATTCAAATAGTGAACATTTCATATTTTATTTAAAAAAATTTTATCTTTCCGAACAATAATTTGATATATCGGTTGGGGCGAGTCTATAAAACACATTCCAAAGATTTTCGATCGCAGAATATCATGGGGATTCAATTTATTTTTAAAAAAAATTTGGGTTTGGATTTTGAATATCCCTATAATTATTTTAAAATTTATTTTTTTTTCTTGATGAAAATAATTTTATGAATACAAAAAAAAAACAAAAAAAGGTGAAAAGGGGGAAAATTCTCAATTGAATATTGAATAGAAATTTTTTTTGTGTATTGAAAAACCAATAAAAAATTCAGTTATTTTTTCGAATGTCCAACTGAAAACCCCAAAGGTTTCTTTTTAAATTAAAAATTTTGACTAAAGTTTATCTATCTGATTTTATGAACATCCGTTTAAAATTTTTTAAACAAACAATAAAAAAAAGGGAATTTGGAAGCTGATTCCGAAACATCGGTGGAATATAAAATTTAAAATCAGTTCAAGGTTTGGATGTTTAAATCTCATCGAAAGTTCCATTGAATATCAATGATTTTTTTTTGTGAACATCCTCACTGGTTCCAGCTCAAATGAATGAATGTCAGAATGAGTTCTTTTAAAAAGAAAAAATGAAGTGGAAAATTCAGTTTTTAAATCCCATATCGATATCGGGGCAATCAAAAAAAAACCCCTTTTTTAAAGGTTTTATTTAGTGTTTGTGGGCAAATCTAGTAGTTGAAATTTTACCCTTTTTTCTGTTGACCGATTGATCTAAATTTTTACACCCTTTAATTCTGGCCTACAATTATGTTATTAAATTGTAAATCCAAGATGACCGCCGTCACAGAATGGCGAAATACATTTTTTTTACAATCCCCAAAATGGATATCAAAGGAAGGGCCCCGACTAGTAGAATACAGTAAATATAAAAAAATTTGAACCAAGATGGCGTTCGAAACAAAATGCCGGATCATAGTGTTTGGCAGTCAATAAACCCCTTTAAGATAAATACCAAAGGGGGGGGTTGACTAGTAGAATCAGCCCCTGGGAAAAATTTTTTTTAACCAAGGTGGCGCCGAAAAAAAAATGGCTGATCATAGATTTTAAAGTCAAGACAACCCCCCAATATGGATATCAAATAAAGGGTTTGATGGGGAAAGGGTACAGAACGTCATAAAAAAATTTAGACCAAGATGGGGCCCAAAAAAATGCTGGATCATAGATTTTCCCAAAATGAATGAGGGGGAAAAAGATTGGTTAACTGCGGTCAGATGTCGGGGAAAGGGGGAAGAATGTCGGTAAAATTGGGAAAGATATCAGTTTTGTTGTTGTTGGGGAAATGCAACATTGGCATTACTCAATATCACGTTGGCAGTTGGCCCTACTGCTGATTTCGTGTAGGATGTCAAATCACGTATTTTCTATTCTGTCTAGTCATTGTCATTGTCGTATATGGTCATGAAAAATTATCACAGTGGCGAGAATTTTTTCAGATTTGTGTGTTGTCATTCTATCTATTCGGTGAAATATTTTTCCTGGCCAGTTTCAAATGCAATATCCGGAAAACCATTTGAGATACAATAAAAATGATTGATTGAAATGTAAAAAAAGTTGTCTGTTTAGGTAAATAGGAACAATCTGGCTCTACAGTTTCAGAAATCCTCTACAATTAGTGGCTTCAGAGAGTGAAAACAGTAAATTGTATATATCTAGTCCATGAATCAGTCGATTCTGAATGTTTGGTGAATTTATTGTATATAATAATGACCTACATTCATTGAAATTTCACTGTTTTCGAAGATATAATGCTAGATTGAACTTAGGCGCTTATATGGGCGATTTTGTTTTCATGGAAACCGTCTTTATGCTCATTGCCTTCCAAGATACTCTATACTTCCATGTGCTGTATTTTGAATTGGACGCCCCTGTATATTTGCATAGATCACTGATGAAAAATAACGGCAACAACAAGTAATTGCCTTTAATGGATTCATCGAATGGAGTCCAATGAAGAAAGTTGGAGGCAAATTCACTGAAAGCGTACTTTTAGCTTATTTCGAAGGAAAATCGAAGTTGAGAAATTATCAGCGCTGTGGTCTTAATGATCTATGATAAAAGCTGGAATTAAAATCGAGAAAAACGTGGATATAAGCAGTTACTTACCATGAATTGATGAAATGTTTGAAACAAAAGAGGGTTGGATACCGTCGGAAAATATATAAAATCTGACAAGAGAACAATTTGACAGATTTCTGAATGAAGCTCCTATGACAAAAGTGACAACCCTTTTTGGATTATACGGAGCGTGTCGTAGGCGTCGTGAAAAACTCTGCAAATTGAGCGTGGATGACATTGAACAACAACAACAACAAACTCGGTACTAATTCATATTTCGGACACTAAAACCAACATTCAACGAAAAAATTTTAAAGTTAAACGGTTTTATTGCAAAGAAACATAATAATTATGTAGATAATATACTTAAAGCTAATAATAATAATAATAAGGAAGGTACCAGGTACCAATCATCACACCACTCTCCTCATCAATATAGGGCATTGCTCAGACTTAAATTAAATCGTAGAGCACGTCGAATTCCTATTATCTACAGTCAAGCGCTCATATCATTATATGCTTTGGATGCATTTCTCAATAGACAAAATGTGTGTAAAAGTAAATCCGTCACTATCATCGTGCGACATCACAGAACGATCATTTACATATTTACTCAGGTTACGCTACGCCCCAAGATTATATTCTAGTCTGATCAATGCCCTATATTGATGAGGAGAGTGGTGTGATGACTGGTACCTGGTACCAACCTAATTATTTTTCAGCTCTTAGTGCATTATCTTCATTATTATTATGTTTCTTTACAAAAAAACCGTTAAACTTAAAATCATTTTTTCACTATTTTATTAAATTTTGTGAAACTATTCCTTAAATTCATTTCCTAACACTGATAATTATATTGAAAAATAAAATTGGAATAGAGTATAAAATTCCATCGAAAGAATTCACAAAAAGTATAGAATATCCAAAAAAATTAGGAAATATAACAACTGGAACACATATATCAGGAAAATATTCAATTTTTGATGTGCGAGAATGCACTACTACTAAAGTTATCAATTACTCCCATCTTCCTTTTTTTTTCATCAACCACACCCATCTCTACAAAGTTTAATACTCTCATACAAATCTACTTCAACAGACTTCTTTAACTGACCGTGTCTTGCGATTTTGCCATGCAACGGAAAAACTACCAAAATCCTTTGGATTCGACTTAATCGCTTTCTTTCTCGTCCGAACTCTCAAATCTCTTAACTTTTTGTCACCCAGCAAAATTCCATTACTAAAAGTCTCAAACCCACATTCAATGTCATAAGTGTGCACCTGATGAAACAGAGTTTAGATAAGCCTTTCCTTACTGAATCATTTCTTATGATTAACCTATTTATCTCAAAGCAAATATAGCGTTTCTGTAGTGGCACAATTTAACTTCACCAATAAGCAATCTGAATATATATATATATATATATATATATATATATATATTATATATATATATATATATATATATATAAACAGTGGGGAATAACGGGGATCTTCAGTCAGCACAAGTGTTGAACTATGAAAAACTCTTTTTAATACGTTGGACCGAGTTCTTTTAATTTTGTTCTTCAGGGTCCCAAAATATGTAAATTACATTATTCAAAAAAAAAATACTTAAAATGGCCTTTGAGGGTTGATTAATGAACAAATAAAAAAAAAACGTAAAATATAGTAAATATTTGTCGGAATGAAGTTATTTTTGACGCTGAATTGAAGGATTTAAAAGACAACTTTGATTAATCGTCAAAAAATATAAAAATGTTGTGGTGTATTTTTTGTATTATATTCTTTTGAGAATCAATTTTGACCATTTGTAAAAAGATAACTGTAGAGGGTTTTGAATTTTTTTGTTCATTTTGATTGTTTTATTAAATTTTTTTTCGGTACTTTTAGAGATTTTTTTTTTCTGAATGTTAAACTTGTGCTTCTTCAAATGATATTTTATGGCCTGTTTCAATAGCATGTTGAGCTAATGCACATGATTTCTTGTTGAGTCTTATATCACTTCTGTGAGAATTATCTAGCTTAGATGTTGTTTCCTTATTCAGTAACATACCGATAGAATTAGTGTTGAAAAGTTTAACTAAAAGATGGAGTAAAATAGAAGAATAGGTACTATAATATTTCACAAACAAAATTTTTTGAAATCATTCAATTCATATTCAAATCTAGTTTCTTTTCGTTCAAGGAAATTTTACAAAAAATTTTGAACACCTAGGGAGCTACCATCTCACCAATCATTGCTTCGTATTGGATGACCTTTTCAAAAAAAAATATTACCAGAATTGACGGTTAAAGTTCCTTTTTTAAAAAAATTTGTAGATGATATTATTTGTGCAGTACCAATGGATAAACCGGATGAAATTTTAAGAAAAGTAAATAAATAAAAAAAATTTTACAATTCATAATTGAATTAGAAAAAGAAAGTATTCCGTTTTAGATACTAGAATAATTGTAGAAAAAAACACCACTAATCACAGATTGGTATATAAAACCAACAAACTCTGAAAGATACATAAGCAACATTCCTTCCCTCAAAAGAATGAAAATAAATTTGATTCTTTTGTATGAAAAAAAAGAATCGAGATGTTGGTTTATCCTTTATTGAAAAAAAAAAATTTTTTTCTCAAAATATTTTACTAGATAATTTTACCCCAAAAAAACCTTAACAGAATTCTTTTCAATACCAACTCTGATAGTAAATTAATAATGACACAAATAATCAAAATTCAGAAAATAACAATGAAAAGATAATTTATTTTTCAACTCCCAATATAGGAATTCTATCATCAAATATTATTAAATTATTCAATAATGAAAGTACCATAACAATTTCACAGAAAAATATCAAGACTATTGGAAATTTAAATACGAGGTTAGAAGATCCCACACCAGATTTGAAGAAATCAAATGTTGTCTACAGCATACGATGTAACAACTGTGATTTGAACTATATTGTTACAAGTTCAAGAACTTTGAATAATCGTAAATTTCTCTCCAGAAGTGATATAAGACTCAGCAAGAATTCATGTGCATTTGCTCAACATGCTATTAAACAGGCCATAAAAAAATCATTTGAGGAAAACACAAGTTTAACATTCAGAAAAAAAATTTCTCTAAAATTATTTTTGAAATGATTGAAATTAATAAATCCAATCAAAATATGAAAACAGATATCGAAAATCTTACAAAATCCAAGTTATCTTTACAAATGGATTAAAACTGATGATTCTCAAAGAATATAATACAAAAAATTAACAACCCACACATATTTTACATTTTTTTCTTTAGATTAATCATAGGTTGTCATTTCAAATCCTTCAATGTCCTCGAAACGTTAAAGATTCTGACAAATATTTACATATTTTACGTTTTTTTTTGTTAATGTTCATTAATCAACCACTCAGATTACTGTAAGTACTTCCTTCATTTTAAGTATATTGTTTTTTTTTTCTCAATTATGTAATTTACATATTTTAGGACCCTGAAGAAGTTTCAAAATATATATATATATATATATATATATATATATATATATATATATATATATATATATATATATATATATATATATATATATATATATATATATATATATATATATGAATATATATATATATATATATATATATATATAAATATTTTATTTCTTATAAAAAACAATTGAGTCTGCTTATCTACAGGGTGTTACCAAATAAGTGCGAAAGTTTTTAGGGGGTGATTCCTTGTCGAAAATTAAAGGGGGGCTTTCAAGTAAACAGAAGCTCTTAGGCCTTTCCTTGTAAAGTTACACGCGTCCAAAAATGAGAAAAAAAAATAATAAGTAGCAGTTCATTCCTTGTGATTTTGGTATTTGATTCTGAATGTCTGCAATGAATGAAGTCGAGGCAATGTAAAACAGTCATAGA